>PVJC01010785.1:0-42964 GCA_004026665.1 Murina feae | reverse complement strand
AAAAGCATGTGCTGGAGGATGGGGGTGGTTGGGGAGAGGTGAATGGGGGAAAAAGAAGACTTATATAATACTTTAAACAATAAAGAATTTAAATAAATAAATATCTAATAAAAGAGAAACATGCAAATTGACTGCACCTCTACTACACCCCAAGCCACGCCCACCAGCCAATCAGAGCGACTATATGCAAATTAACCCAACCAGGATGGCAGCCAGCAGCCACGGAGCTGGAGCAAGCAGGAGGCCTGGTTGCCCCAGCAATAGAGGAAGCCAAGCTTCCTGCCTATCCTGGCCAGCTGTGGCCTCCACTCAAGGCAACCAACTTTCAATTATAAAAGATAAATAAATCCCAGATACCTACTTCTAGCCAGCCTCCCTGGGAACGTGGGTGGCTGAGGGCCGTGGCCAGCCTACAAACAGCCAACAGCCCCTCACCAGGCTGGTCACACCCTCATAGGGTGAGAGTTCCCGCTGGGGGGCTTGGCCAGCCTGTAAACAGCCATCAGCCTCTCACAAAGGCTGGCCAAGCACCCAGTGGGGACCCCCACCCTGAAGGGCCTGTGGCCAGCCTGCAAATAGCCATCAGCCACTCAGCCAGACTGGCCAGGCACCCCAGCAGAACCCCCCTCCCCGAAGGGGGTGTGGCCAGCTTGAAAATGGCCATCAGTCCCTCACCCAGGCTGGCCAGACACCCCAGTGGGGACCTCCACCCTGAAGGGGCTGTGGCCAACCTGCAAATAGCCATCAGCTCCTCAGTCAGACTGGACAGGCACCCCAGAGGGACCCCCACCCTGATCTGGGACACCCTTCAGGGCAAACCAGCCAGCCCTCACCTGTGCACCAGGCCTCTATCCTATATAATAAAAGGGTAACATGCAAATTGACCCTAACAGCAGAACGACTGGGAATGACTGGTCACTATGACACACACTAACCACCAGGGGGCTGATGCTCAATGCAGGAGCTGCCCCCTGGTAGTCAGTGCACTCCCACAGGGGGAGCTCTGCTCAGCCACAAGCCAGGCTGCTGACAGCCAGTACAGTGGTGGTGGTAGTGGGAGCCTCTCCTGCCTCCTCAGCAGCACTAAGGATATCCGACTGCAGCCAAGGCCTGCTCCGTGCTGGCAAGTGGACATCCCCCCAAGGGCTCACGGGCTGCCAGAGGAATGTCTGACTGCCAGTTTAGGGCTGATCCCCCGGGGAATGGGCCTAAGTCAAGTAGGTGGACATCCCCTGAGGGGTCCCAGACTGCAAGAGGGCACAGGCTGGGCTGAGGGACTCCTCCCCCCCCCGCCCGCCAAGTGCACAAATTTTTGTGCACTGGGCCTCTAATATATGCTTTTAAAAACAGCCACCACCATCGCCTGGCCAGTTGTAGTTCAGTGGTTTAGCGTTGACCTATAAACCTGGAAGTCATGGCTCAATTCCTGGTCAGGGCTCATGACTGGGTTGCAGGCTCAATTCCCAGTGTGGACCGTGTAGAAGGCAGCCGATCAATGATTCTCTCTCATCATTGATGTTTCTATTTCTCTCTCCCTTCTTCTCTGAAACCAATAAAAACTGTATCTTTGAAAAAAGAATTTTGAATCCTTACATTAAAGAAACTAATTATATAATAAATTTTTAAAATGAGTAATACTTTTTTAACAGAATGTAATCCAATTAATTGAACAAGCGTGAATTATACGTACAAATGCCTAATTTCCCTTGTTCATAAACACATGGAAAGTCTTTTCTGTACCTTTTCGTTGAAGGAGGAGGTATATGGTACCCTTATTCCACACAATGTAACCATAAAGGAAGACTGAGTTAGGAAAAACCTAAGGGGTCTGAATTGAAAAATAGGGAGGCAACAAAGAAAAGCCCAGGCCCTTCATAGGTGAATTCTACCAAACATTTAAATTTAAGATATTTCTGATTATTCTCAAATTCCAAAAAATTAAAAAGAAGGGGTCACTCCCAAACTTATTTTACAAAGCCAGCATTACCCTGATACCAAAGCCAGATAAGGATACTATAAGAGAATTACAGACCAACACCCCTAATGAACATAGATACAAAAATTCTCAACAAAATACTACCAAACTGGATTTTTTAAATTTTTATTTTATTGATTTTTATAGAAAGGAAGGGGGTGGGGAAATAGAGAGAAACATTGATTTGCTGTTCCACTTCTTTATGCATTCATTGGTTGCTTCTTATATGTGCCTTGACCAGGGATGGAACCCGTAACCGTGAAGTATCGGGATGATGCTCTAACCTACCTGGCCAGGGTCAAGCAAACTGAATTCAACTGTCAATGATCAAATCAGATTTACCCCGGGATGCAAGAATGGTTCAATATATGTAAATCAATAAATGTCATACATCAAAGATAAAAATCATGATTGCCTCGATAGATACAGAAAAGGCATTTGACAAAATTCAACATCCACTCATGATATAAATGCTCAACATATTTGGCATAGAAGGAACATACTTCAACATAATAAAGGCCATATATGAAAGACCCACAGCTAACATCATACTTGACAGTAAAAAGCTGAAAGCTTTCCCTTTAAGATCAAGAATAAGACAAGGGTGCCCACTCGCACTACTTCTACTCAACACTACTGGAATGCCTAGCTCGAGCAATGGGCAAGAAATAAAAGGCATCCAAATCAGAAAGGAAGAAGTAAAATTATCTCTGTATTGCTGATGATCTAAATCTCATATATAGAAAATCCAAAGACTCCACCAAGACAGAATGAATTCAGTAAAGATAAAAAAAAAAATACAAAAATCAACATATAGAAATCAATTCCATTTATATATACTAACAACAAAATATTTGAAAAACAGAAATAAAGAACATAATCATCCTGTTTACAAAAACATAAAAAAATGATAAAGTATTTAGGAATAAGTTTGAAGAAAAAAAAATCTATACACTGAAAAAGACACTGATGAAATTGAAGAAGACAGAAATAATTGGAAAGATATATTCATGTATGAGAAGAGTAATTAGTACTATTAAAATGTCCATACTACCTAAAGCCATTTATATAGTCAATGCAATAGAATAGTTCTATTCCCTATCGAAATTCCAACGGCATTTTTTTCATGGAAATAGAAAAAAGCAATCTTAATATTTGTATGGAATCACAAAGAACCTGAATAAAGAAATCTGTAGAAAGAACAAAACTAGAGGTGCTATGCTTTCTGATTTCAAACTATACTACAAAGCTAAAGTAATAAAACAGTATGGGACTGGCATAAAAACAGAGACCAATGGAACAGAACTGAGATCCAAGAAATAAACATACACAAATATGGCCAACTAATATGTCACAGGGAGGCCAAGAATACTCAATGGGGAAAGGACTGTCTCTTCAATAAATGGTGCTGGGAAAACTGGATATCCACATGTGAAAGAATGAAATCAGACCGCTATCTTAAACACCACTCACAAAAATTAACTTGAACTGGATTAAGAACATAAACATAAGACCTGAAACCATAAAACTCCTAGAAGAAAACAAAAGTAAAAAAGCTCCTGATAGGGTCTTGGCAATGATTTTGGATCTGACACCAAAAGCACAAATAACAAAAACAAAAAACCACAACTACATGGAAAAGTTTCTGCACAGCCTAGTTTAATCTCGTCTCTGCCTACCAACAAAGATAGATGCTTTCTCTGCTGAGAGCCACATGCTCGGGAACTGCAGAAATAGTATGTTCCAGGATTCGAATGCAGCAATAAATGTACAAGAAAACAGGATTTGTAAAACTTAATTACATGACAACATGGATCACCCTGAGGACATTAGGCTAAGTGCGAAAAGTCAGGCAGAGAAAGATAAATACTATATGATATATCACTTAAATGTGGATACTAAAAAAGCTCTTAAAAACAGAGTAAAGCCCTAATGGGTTTGGCTCAGTGGATAGAGCGTCGGCCTGCAGACTGAAAGGTTCCAGGTTCAATTCATGTCAAGGGCATGTACCTTGGTAGCGGGCACATCCCCAGTAGGGAGTGTGCAAGAGGCAGCTGATTGATGTTTCTCTCTCATCGATGTTTCTAACTTTCTATCCCTCTCCCTTCCTCTCTGTAAAAAAAAAATCAATAAAATATATTTAAAACAAAACAAAACAGTAAAATGGTGGTTACCAGAGGATGACAGGAGGGGAAATAGAACAGATATTGTTGACTGGTACGAACTTTCAATGAATACTATGGCCATATTGTACTACTCAGAGATACTGTGGGTTCAGTCCCAGACCACCGCAATGAAGTGAATATTGCAATAAAGTCACAAACTTTTTGGTTTCCTAGTGTATATCACGTTATGGTTACGCTATACTGTAGTCTATTAAGTGTGCAATAGCATCATGTCTAATAAACTGATGTACAGCCTTGCCAGTTTGGCTCAGTGGTTGAGTGTTGACCTATGAACCAGGAGGTCCCTGGTTCTATTCCCCAGTCAGGACACATGCCCGGGTTGTGGGCTCCATCCCCAGTGTGGAACGTGCAGGAGGCAGCCAACCAATGATTTTCTCTCATCACTGATGTTTCTTTTTTTCTCTCCCTCTCCCTTCCTCTCTGAAATCAATAAAAAAAATTTTTAATAAAAATATATTTTTTAATCAATAAAAAACTTACTTTTTAAAATAATGTATATGGCATAATTAAAAAACATTTAGCTAAAACCTGCTAACCATAAAAAAATAAGAAGCTTCTGTACAGCAGAAGAAACAACAAAATTAAAAGGCAACCTATAGAATGGGAGAAAATATCTGCAAACCATATATACGATAAGCGGTTACTATCCAATTATATAAGGAACTCATACAATTCAACAGCAATAAAACAAACAATCCAATTTAAAAACGGGCAGAAGTCGTGAAAAGACATTTTTCCAAAGACATCCAAATGGCCAAGAGGTACATGAAAAGGTATTCAGTATCACCAATCATCAGGGCAGCAGATTTTCAACTGGTGTGCTACAAGAATTTTTTTTTAAATATATTGCTTTATTGATTTCAAAGAGAAAGGGAGGAGAGATAGAAACATCAATGATGAGAGAGAATCATTGATTGGCACCCTCCTGCTTGCCCCCCACTGGGGACTGAGACTGCAACCCAGGCATGTGCCCTTGGCCGGAATTGAACCCAGTACCCTTCAGTCCGCAGGCTGATGTTTATCCGCTAAGCCACGCTGGCTAGGGCTACAAGAATTTTTAAACATGCAATACCTGACTATTTATCACGGGCACTGACCTATTTTCCCTTAGTTTGTCAAATAAAATAAATAAATAAATAACAGCAGCCAACACAATAGCAGCCTGGTGTGAATGAGTCAAAATCGTACCTTTTCTTTTTGGTCAGATCAGCAAAAAATATATTTTTTTTTTGTGCAGGAGAATTTTACTAATTAGTTTGTGTGTGCCTTGAGATGAAAAGGTTGAAAATCACTGCATTGGGGTAATGCAAACCAAAACCTCAATGAGATATTACCTCACTAGAATGGCTATTATTAAAAAAAAAACTAGAGGCCCAATGCATGAAATTCATGCACTGGAAAGGGGGGGGTCCCTCAACCTGGCCTGCGCCTTCTTGGAGTCTGGGAGCCCTCGGGGAATGTCTGACTGATGGCTTAGGCTGAGAGGTGCTCCCCCTGTGGGATTGGGCTGAAACTAGCGCTCCGACATCCCCTGAGGGGTCCCAGATTGTGAGAGGGCGCAGGCCAGGCTGAGGTACCCCACTGGTGCAAGACTGGGGCCGGGGAGAGATGTGGGAGGTTGGCCAGCCAGGGAGGGACTGAGGGAAGGCTCCAGGAAGTGTCCGACCCATCTCAGTCCCAATCGTCTCAGTCCTAATCAGCCAGACCACAGCAGCAAGCTAACCTACCAGTTCGAGTATCTGCCCCTTGGTGGTCAGTGCATGTCATAGCGAGCAGTTGAGTGGCCTTAGCATATCATTAGCATATTATGCTTTAATTGGTTGAATGGCCAACCTGACACTTAGCATATTAGGCTTTTATTATATAGGATAATAAGAGAACAAATGTTGATAAGAATGTGGAAAAAAGATAACCCTGTGCAGTACTGGTGGGAATGTAAAATTGGTACAGTATGGAGGTTTCTAAAAAAAATAAAAAATAGTGTTACCATATAATCCAGCAATCCCATTTCTGGGCATATATCTGAAAGAGATGAAATCACTATCTCAAAGAAGTATCTGCACTCACACTGCACTGCAGCATTATTCACAATAGCCAAGATATGGAAACAACCTAAGCGTCCATCAACAGATGAATGAATAAAGAAAATGTGGAGTATGTAAACAATGGAATATTATTCTGCCATAAAAAAGGAAATCTTGCCATTTGTGATAACATGGATGTACCTTTAGGGCATATGCTAAGTGATATAATTCAGAGCATGACAAATACTGTATGATCTCACTTATATGTATGTGCAGTCTAAAAAGATAAACTCGTAGAAACAGAGTAAAATGCTACTTGCCAGAGATGAGGCATGGGGAGAACGAGGAGATGTTGTCAAAGGGTACCAACTTTGTTATGAGTAAGTTCCAGGGATCTAATATACAGCATGGTGACCATAGTCAACAATACTGTACCACAAACAAAAAGAATGGGAAAAGTAGAGAGAGCCCCCATTAAAAACACCACCCCACAGCTCTACCTGAGAGTGGCACTGTATGGCAAGTTTTTAAAATGGGTTATGTTCTCAGAGCACAAACTTTCAAAGATTTTAGGTTCTATGAAATTGAAATTTTGTAGGTTAAAGAAGTCAAGTTTCAGCAATTTCATGAGTTTCTACTTAATACAAAAGAACTAAAATCTGCAGATTTATCCGTTTTTCTTTAATTGGAAAATTTGCTGACACACATGGGAACAGACTAAAAGCAGAAAAGTCCTAGGCAAATGGGGACGAGTTGGTCACCCTAACTGAAGAGGAAAACTCTAGGAGGGACACGTGATCTACTCTCAGTTCTGGCTGGGAACAAGTAGAAGCATCTTAGGAGATTCAAGGTATATATCAAATGAGCCACAAATCTTTCTTACAAATTGTACTATCCCCTGCTGTCAAGTTACCTGCTGTTTTAGTTGTACTTCTTGCTGTCTCATTTGTTCATATTTGTGCCTCGATTCTGTTGCTTCCTTTAACAACTAGAAAACAGAAACATTCTGGCAAAATACTAATCATAATTACAAATATGACTACAACGTGAAATGACTTGATAAGCGTAATCCTTGCAATCATTATTTTATTAAGAACCCCAAGTGTACAGATGAAATGTTGTTACACCAAGTGCCAGTTACCTATATCTTCGACCTGTACCACTTATTAACACACAGGAATGTAGGAATAATCTTACTCCTTAGAAAATGTACTGTGGAGGCCTAATAATGGGTTTATAAAATTCAGGACTGAATTATTGTGTTTTAGGTAAAAAATAATTAGAAGTCTAGTATTAGCAGAAAACATGGCTAGGAATCTTGACATATGGGTGCATTAGAAAGCTCCTCTACTCCACAGAGGCAAGATGAAAGGGTATGGAGCTAAGCAACAGAATCAGAGACCTGGTTTCTGATTACTTTTTTAAAAGTGTGGGGGCGGGGGGGGCGGGGGAGGGGCCTTCATTTACTTGGGCTTCAAGAAAATTATATAATGAAGTTGCATAGTTGGCATCTATGAAATGCAGTCCCTAAAGTAAAATGTCATACATAATCCAAATAAGCCTCAAAAAGTCCTTAAACCAACCAGAAAACATGTATGTATAATGTGCATGTGGATGCATAAATGAAATTACATTCCAACTCTGGAAATAACACCCACGTTTTTAGTTACACCTGGAATAGCACTGTCAGTTCAGGCGACAGGATCGACAGGATCACATCGTGTGAACAATGCGTCTCTCTTAACCCTATATACACACTCAACGTGACCTGTTCACACCATGAGGGCCACTCAGGAACGAGTCTTCATGCCAGGCCGGCCTCGGGGCCTAGCTAATTTGAGGGAAAGCTGGATGGAACAGTCTTCATTAGCATAACCATTTCTCAAAATTTTTTTTATTTTTCGGTTAAGCACATATAGTTGAATTGCCAGGTGTTAAATATACATACCCACCCAATGAAATTCCACTGTACTCACAATTACAGACAGGCAATGTAATTTAAGCATATACTCTGAGAACAATGCTGAGTGATTAGGGCATAGAGATTTTTGTTAAAATTTTTATCAGAAAATTATACAAGTAAACAAATAGTTTCCCTAGTTTCAAGGTACTTTATTGAAAACAAAATGTAACAGTATTATACGAGACCCATGTTTGGTAAGCTTGATATTAAACTGAATTGCCAAATTTAATGTACTAAATACTGGTATTATTCTTGAACTTGGTGATCATTACCTAAAAGTGAAATTAACATTCTAAGCACAAAAAAATCAAACAAGTGCAAGTGTTTCCAACAATGTGGTCTAATCTTTCTAGTAAATCTATACAAAAAATTAATAGAAATAAAAAGCCAAATGCTTTCTCACACACACATACCCTTCTCAATCTAGAGCAAAAAAACCCCCACAAAAAACCAATTACCATGACCCAAGTACTACAATATATGTAGAATAAGTTAACATATTTTAAATGGCTTTGGTTACAATTAGGCAGTAATTTCTTTTTAAGAAACAGAACTTACAAACTCTCTCTCTCTGTGATGTTTTTCATCAGCTTCCTTTATCAGCTGTGAGGTCTGGTGAAGCTTGACATCCACAAGCTGTTGTTGTACTTCCTTATGTTTGAACACCTTATCAATATGCTGCAGGGAAAGTCAAATTCTCCCATCACTTAATGAAAATGGAGCACAAGGAAACATAACACTAGTTACAATGCCTTGCTTCTTACTCTGCTTTCCCTGCTAATGCCACCAGAGCTAATAACTGTGCCTTTCTGTCTGGCACCTCAAAAACGGGGCCCTCTCCTAACACCCCATTCCCTGTCTTTCAGAGGTAGACAATTAAGCAACTTGGCAGCCGCCATGTCAGTACTTCCCATTTCTAAAATTATTTTTGAAATATTTCTAGTGATTTTAGAGAAGGGGAGAAGGAGAGAGAGCTAGAAATATTAATGATGAGAAAGAATCATTTAACAACTGACTTCTGCACACTCCCTACTGAGGGTCGAGTCCACAACCTGGGCATGTGCCCCGACAGGGAATTGAACCATCACCTCCTGGTTCACAGGCCAACGTTCAACCAATGAGTCACCCTGGTTGGACCGTCTTTTTCTTGATACAGTCTGATCCTCATCATCATAGTAAGTAGGTCCGAAATAGGAGGAACAGCCTGGCCAGTATGACTCAGTGAATGGATAAGGAGCTCAGACTGTTAATCCATATATCATATAATTTCTGGAGACTTTTTCCCCCTGTTAAATTTTCCCAGTTTCTTAGTTGAAAGAAGCATGCTGTGAAGGCAGGCATGGTCTCAGAAAGATGCCCCTCATCCTTGCTGAATCCTAGTCCCCTACCTATGTGGGGACAGCCATGCCCACACTGCAGTTATAAAAGCCAATCCAATGGTTACACTATGTAAGGTATATGGGGCCCAGCACATAGTAGCCATTTGGTAAAAGGCTGTTATTATTTCCAAGGAAAACTGTGGTGTGGTTATTTATGCATAATAAAATAGTCAGATTATCCCTTCTCAGTTGCAGAAAGAGTACTCTTCCTGACAAAAGAAAGAATATCCAATAATGTTCAAATTAATAAGACACAAGTAATGTGATTTAAACATGATTTTCAAATTTTCTGTAACCACAATGTGGAAGACTGTCATATTAAACAACAAAACTAAAAGAATAATTGTAAAAAAAACGAGGGCTTTATACTCTAATAGAAATTTTATTCTCTACAACAAAAAGATTCTCCAATAAACACATTCTAAGAATAAAGAGCAAAAAGATCTTTGTTAGAGCCCTAGCTGGTTTGGCTCAGTGGATAGAGCGTCGGCCTGCGGACTGAAGGGTCCCAGGTTCAATTCCGGTCAAGGGCGTGTACCTTGGTTGCGGGCACAACCCCAGTGGGAGGTGTGCAGGAGGCAGCTGATCGATGATGTTTCTGACTCTATCCCTCTCCCTTCCTGTCTGTAAAAAATCAATAAAACATATATTTTTTAAAAAAGATCTTTGTTACAGACTTGAGATACACCAAATAGTGAAAAGGATGGACTTTATGTGAATCTTGATCCAAATAATTTTTCTTTTAAAAAGGGGAGAGCCCTGGCTGGTGTGCTCAGTGGTTGGAGTGCCATCCTGTGCATGGAAAAGGCCACAGGTTCAAGTCCTAGTCAAGGCAAATGCTTACCTTGTGGGTTCAGTCCCAGTTGGGGAACATATGAGAGGCAAACAATCAATGTTTTTCTCTCTCACATCAATGTCTATCTCTTTCTCTAAAATAAAAAATCATATCCTCAGGTGAGGACTAAAATTTTTTAATTTATAAAAGGGGAGATAATCAGAGAAATGTGGACAATGACTAGATATTTAACATTAAGTAATTATTAAATTTTAATTGTGAAAATGGTATTGTGGGTAAACTTAAAAAAGAATCCTTATCTTTTTGAAATATCTTTTCAAATACATATGAATAGAATAATGTGGCACCTTGGATTTGTTTCAAAATAACCCAGGGGACAAAGAAAAAAGTAAACAAATAAACAAAAAAGAAAAAAATAACCCAGGGGAAGGTGACAGGAATATAGCTGAAACTATGGTTTCATCTACTGAATCCAGGTGACATACTTTCTCTCTACTTTTGTTTAAGTCTGCAATTGTCCATAATAAAAAGTAAAAAGTGATGAGTGATTAAAATAAAATCATTTTTAAAACTAAGTTTTTGAAGGGCTATATGTAACATTCTAAATTAATATAATCTAAGGTTTGTCTTGAAAACTGGATACAGTAACCCAGAGCACATACCAGAATCTTTTTTTTTTTAATTTTAATCAATCATTTAAGTCTTTTTTTAAAAATATATTTTATTGATTTTTTACAGAGAGGAAGGGAGAGGGATAGAGAGTTAGAAACATCAATGAGAGAGAAACATCAATCAGCTGCCTCTTGCACACCCCCTACTGGGGATGTGCCTGCAACCAAGGTACATGCCCTTGACTGGAATTGAACCCGGGACCCTTGAGTCGACAGACCGATGCTATATCCAGCAAGCCAAACTGGTCAGGGCATTTAAAACTTTTTATGTAAGGAATACAACAGATAATAAAAGCACAATATTTTGTTAACTTAAAAGGTAGGGGAGGCCCTGACATAGTAGCTCAGTTGGTTAGAGGGTCGTCCCAATAAACTAAGGTTGCGGGTTCGATCCTCATCAACTCCTGGTCAGGGGACATGCCCAGGTTGTATGCTCTGATCCCCAGTAGGGGGGCATGCAAGAGGCAGCCGATCAATGATTCTCTCTCATCATCAATGTTTCTCCCTTTCCCTTCCTCTTGGAAATCAATAAAAACATATTTTAAAAATAAATTAAGAATAAATAAAATAAATAAAACCCCTAACACCGCTGCCAGGCCTGTGTGCCTCAGTGGTTGAGTGTCGAACACATGCACCAAGAGGTTGCCAGTTTGATTCCCAGTCAGGCACATGCCAGGGTTGTGGGCTTGATCCCCAGGATGGGTACGCAAGAAGCAGGCAATCAATGATTCTCTCTCATTGATATATCTCTCTATCCCTTCCTCTCTCTGAAATCAATAAAAACATATTTAAAAACAAACAAACACACCACCAAGAGAAAAACATGCCCAGCCAATGTCGTTCAGTTGAGCATCAACCCATAAACCAGTAAGTCATGGTTTGATTCCTGGTCAGGGAACATGCCCAAGTTGCAGGCTCTGATCCCCAGTAGGGTGGCGTGCAGAAGGCAGCCAATCACTCCTTCTCTCTCATTGATGTTTCTATATATCACTCTCCTTTCCTCTCTGAACTCAATAAAAAATAAATATTAAAAAAAAGAGGCCCGCCTTCCACTATGCATACACAAAAGCTATACAAGTGACAAGTTTTACATGTTTAGTAGTGACTGGCGAAAAGGAGTTGCTAATGAGAAGCTGTTAAAACAAACAAAATGCCTTTACCTCCTCCCTCATTGAGTACTGTTCTATGAGCTTCTTCAGCTTCTCGCCCAATTCAATGTTTTCCTGGCGGAGTCTGGCATTGTGTATGTCATGCTGTTCCAGCTGTGCTTGGATTTCATTTAAAGTAATTTGGAAGTGCGTGGTTGCTTCTTTACGTCTTTCTTCCTCCTCTCGGGCCTGCTGCACATTTTCTTCCTGATTATGGAAAATAATTTGTTAATGATATAGACCTATGGATAACGTGCTCACAAAAGCTGCTGCTACATGAGTTCATTTACTGTTGCCCTGAAGTGATGCTTCTGAACTCTAATTCCTTCTCTTTAGTTACAACCAGAAGGCTATCATTTAAAAGCAAGCAGCTTTTCCTCAGTAGTTGGAACAATGGGAGAGATGCAAACTGCCCTGCTATAATAAGTACCATGTGACCATCTGAAATACACTATACTGCTGGACAAGTAAGGAGCTTGTCCACCCAGCCAGTTCCCTCCGTCTATGTTCACAAGTACCCTCCTCACTGGTTCCATAAGGCAGCATCCTAAAGCAGCCTCAAGAGATAGATCCCTTCTTAGGACATACCTTCTACTTCCTAGTGGCAAGAGGACAAATGGAATCTGTATCTTAAAAAACATACTTCCGCCCTAACCGGTTTGGCTCAGTGGATAGAGAGCATCGGCCTGCGGACTCAAGGGTCCCAGGTTCGATTCTGGTCAAGGGCATGTACCTTGGTTGTGGGCACATCCCCAGTAGGGTGTGTGCAGGAGGCAGTTGATCGATGTTTCTCTCTCATCAATGTTTCTAACTATCCCTCTCCTTTCCTCTCTGTAAAAAAATCAATAAAATATATTTTTTTAAAAAAAAACTATTTCCAACTCTTGCTAGAGTACACATATTAAAAGACTTTTACATGTCTAAACAAAAAGCAGTCCAAACAAAATATTGATTTGCTATGGGGGAACAAATACCACCAATTTTAATTAACATCTAAATCCAAAGGTTCGAAAGCAAAGAAAAAACCATAGGCTCCCACATTAGGTGCAGAGCCATCTCCTGAGTGCTCCTGTACTCTAGGCTTTGGGGGTGTGCCGTGGTGGGGAAGTCTGAGGAGATCCTGCTCAGTGAAAATCAAATTGAACTCTGTAAGAATCTGCCCTGTGTATCTGCTCTTTTTCCTTCTCCACTGTTGGCACCAATTAATCTTTCAGTTCCTGCTCCCTCTTCCTTTATAATCGGCCAAGTGCTCTTCTAAAAGTACTCAGGAACTGGGTATCTGGCATGGGCAAAGGCAGCTTGGCAAGGCAGTTTACAGCCCGAAGGGAGGGGGAGAGGTGCGCTCAGCATGTGCTTTCCCTTCCCAGGCTCATTCTGCCTCTATCTGTTCCCACTTGCTTCACATTGCATGTCAGATTCTCATACATGGTAATGAACTACATCAGTGCTCAGCAGAAAACTGGCAACTTTTAGCTTCCTAAGCATAGCTCCAAGCTGGAGAGCTTGCCCTAAAAACCAATCTCATCTAGAACCCCATGAGCACCTAAGAGGGACCCTAAGCATTAGATCAAGCAAAATAGAAAGATGGTAGCCCTGTCTCCAAGTGGACACAAGGACTTATTATTTTAAACTAGAGGCCCGGTGCATGACAGTTCATGCACTGGGGTGGAGGGTGGGGGTCCCTAAGCCCAGCCTGCGCCCTTTCACAGTCTGGGAGCCCTTCAGAAACATCCAAATGATGGCTTAGGACCAGTCAGGCATCCTTAGCACTGCGCCGTGGAGGTGGGCCACTGCACTCGCCAGCTGTCAGCCTGGCTTGTGGCTAAGTGGTGCTCTCCCTATGGAAGGGCACTGACCACCAGGGGCAGCTCCTGTGTTGAGGTCATTCCGCCATTCGGTCGATTTGCATATTAACCTTTTGTTATATAGGATAGGTAAACGGTGATTATAAAAAACTGAGTTAGTCCCACCTGAAAAACAGAACAAAGAACCAACTAACCTTTAATGTCTTATTGTGACGCTGAAGTTCCCTGCAGAGAGACTCTAGTTTGCTTCTTGCCAAGATAGCCTTACTGTGCTCGCTCTGCAAGTGAACTTTCTCTTTCACGATTTGGGCTTGCTTCTTCTGCAGAATCTTCATTTGCTTCTGAACATTCCTGCTCTCCTCCAGCTAAAATAATAAGCACTTACATTTAGGAAGTACACTGAAAACCTTTGAGTTATGAATGGAAGAACTACAGTAAGAGCTATGAACACATTTTCAATATCCAAATATTATAATGGAATATTTCATTTTTAATTGGTTCATGCCACTCTACTTTGCCAACCTTCTCTTTTCCAGTTGTGACAGGAAAGTAAGCAAACAATCTAAGGCAGGGAAAAAATCTTAATCTCTTTACTTTCTTACTAAAAAGAAAAATATGTTTGATGAAAACTTTTCAGGAATCAACACCATCAAGTTTTACTTTTCTGAAAGCGCACTTAGGCTACTTTAATGAAAGAGCTCTCCAAATTAGAACTTAATAAGCTGTGCTCAGGGTTCTTTGTGAGTGAGTGGGGATCACTGCAATTTGCAATTGGAGCAAATGATTCTATTTCAAAGTTAAATCAACACTAAAAGATAAGATGGCAGCCTTACTGATCTTTCACTGAAGCAAATGATGCTGTCATGATTTCAGAAACAAGAGTGACACCTTGTGGCCTATTAAAACATAACAACCATCCTTACTGGCAATGTACCTTAGCTATTAAAAATGCCTTCATGGAAATTCCTGCTGGAAAAGTAATACTTTTACAAAGTAATATCTCTGTGGTACAACTCCAAGAGGCTGCAAGTTTCGCAGACACCATCTGTAACTCCAGTGAGGACTGAAGTCCCCCAGCTTCCCAGACTCAAGGTAACCACAATTCTGAATTGGATTCACTATTCCTTTGCTCTCCTCTTTCTTTTATGTCATCTGTGTGTGGTCCTAAAAGAAATCATTTTGGTTTTAGTTGTTTTGACTTTATTGTGGCTACTGCAACTGAGGAACAAAATTTTTTATTTTCTTTCAATTAAGTTAATATAAGCTTAAATAGCCTTATGTGACTATTGGCTGTTTTGGACAGCACAGCTGTAGATTATATTGCTAGGAGTCATCCAGATTATTCACACGTAGCTATAGATCAGGGAACAGCAAACTTTGTATATCTCCAGAAGATAAATATTTTAGGCTTTGCACATCACATAGGATATCTGTTGTGTCATCCTCTTTTTCTAAACAACACTTTAGCTTAGCACAAAAACAGGCCTAACCAGATTTAGCCCACAGGTTGCATAATACTACACTTTTCAAAAAATACAAAACACACAACACACTGTATTGACCCATGCATTTATCACTGAACATTTGGGTTGCTTCCAGGTTTTATTACTCACAATGACATCAACATTCTGATATGCTTCCTCGTACACACACGCAATAATTTCTCTTGGGTGCAAACCTAGGAGTGGGGTTGCTAGGCCGTGATTTCTAATGCTCTATTTCACATTACTAGGACAAAGTGTTTGCCAGAGTGGCTGGCAAATTTCTTTTCCCATCAATAATTTAAGTAGATCAAGTAGAGAGATGCACATCCTTCTCCAAAACTTACTATGATCTGATGACACCGGAATGAAAATATTGACTTAGACATATTCCAAACTGAGTTTTACAAAAACTCCGTTTATCACATTATAGAATTGTCATACAACAACAAAAAAAGCCCCAAGAAATCAGCTTCTCCTCTTCAATTTTAGAATAAAACCTAATTTAGCATTTAAAGCTACATCAAAATCACATTTAAAAAAACTTATCAGCCCAGCCAACATGGCTCAGTGGTTGAGCGCTGACCTATGAACCAGGTGGTCACGGTTTGATTCCTGGTCAGGGCATATGCCTGGGTTGCAGGCTAGAACCCCATTGTGGGGCGTGCAGGAGGCAGCTGATCAATGATTCTCGCATCATTGATGTTTCTATCTCTATCTCCCTTTCCTTTCCTCTCTGAAATCAATAAAAATATATTTTAAAAAAACTTATCAAGCACATATCCATTTTGCTATATTTTATATGGCCTCAACCCCTTGATTTAATACTCACAAGATCAGCATATTTCTTACAGAGAGCTGCCAGCTTCTCTTCTGGAGTTGAAAGGGTGTTTAGGGCTTGCATCAATAATAAAACTTCTTTACCTGATGATTAACAAGATAAGAAGTAAGTCCTGGAAGAAAAATGAGATCCAATCTAACCTGCAAATTCTACACAGCACTTCCTACGTTCTGACACCCAGAGTAAAATAATTTATGCCTATAATTAGAAATGAGAGATTTACCAGCTAAATTTAGAAGCTTTTTTTAAATTCAGGATTGACAGGCACCCCTTCCGCACCCCTACCCCTAATTTCTTCACTCTCTAACACAGCTATTTGTAAGAACTCTTACTGAAGGCTTAAAAATTCCTCTGCCTACCAATGATGTCCATGTCCAACTTAAGACAAAGGGCAAGTTACAAAGGGCAGAATAATTTTAAAAACTTTCTCCTAAACAAGTACAAGTATAGAAGCAAGTTCAAAGGGAATTTCAGTTGGTCCTCTCTGCCTAAGATACACACTCACTTGTGACACATGTCCTTTTCCTATGCACAATTTAAATAACTTCTGAATGATTTAGGAAGCACAGTGTATTAACCAAGTTCAATGTAAATAAAAAGATGTCAAGATAGCTCTTCCCCTGGGAAAAAGAACTTAACAATAATATTTAAAGATTTTGGCAGGGAGAAGCAGGTGGCTGAGATACACGGGGACAAGTGGCATCCTATATAATAAAGAGGGAATATGCAAATTGACCATCACTCCAGTCAATTTACACCCACTGCTGAGGCTAAGTTCCCATAACAAGCCCTAAGGAGCAATCAGCAGGGACCTGAGGCTGCGCGCCCACCCACCTCCTGGATGGGGCTTGACAGGGGACCTTAGGTCGTGCCTTCTACCCACAGGGCTTGACAGGAGACCTCAGGCTGCTCTCCCCGCCCTGGCACCAGGCCAGAGGAACTCAGGCTGCACCCTCTTCCCTGGTGCCAGGCCGGGGTACCTCGGGCCATGCCCCCCACCCTGGCCTCAGACCAGGGGACCTGAGCCTGTGCCCCCCACCCAGCGGGACTTGACAGGGGCCCTCAAGGTGTGCCCTCCGCCCTGGTGCTGGGCCAGGGGACCTCAGGCCATGCCCCCAACCCCAGCACCAGACCAGGGGACCTCAGGCTGTGCCCCCTGCCCTGGCACCAGGCTGGGGGATCACAGGCCACTCCCTCCGCCCAGCACGGCTTGATGGGGGACCTCAGGCCGTGCCCCCCCCCTGCCCTGGCACCCAGGGGACCTGAGGCTGCACCCCCCACCTGGCAGGGCTTGACGGGGTGGGACCGGCCAGGTCTGGATCTAGCCCAATGAAGGGGGACCATCCAGGTTTGGGTCTCAAGCGATGTTGAGGTGTATGTGGGTGGTTGAAGACTTCACTCTGGGTTCCATGATGCACCTGACTCTGACAGGAGGAAGATTTTCATATACGTTTTACTAATTTTCTTTAATCTCTGACACTTCTATTATAGAGAAAGGGCAAATAGCAATATTAAAATATTTTCTCTAACTAATCCTCTTTTAATGTGCATGAATTTCATGCACTGGGCCACTAGTTTACAAATAAGTGATACTGTTTTCTTTTTCTAATATATTTTTATTGATTTGAGAAAGAAAGGTAGAAGAGAGAGAGAAACATCAACGATGAGAGGGCATCATTGATCAGCTGCCTCCCACAAGCTCCACACTAGGGCTTAAATCCAATAGGGATTAAGCCCAGAATCGAGGCATGTGCCCTGACCAGGAATTGAACTCTGACTTCCTGGTTCATAGGTAGATGCTCAAGCACTGAGTCATGCCATTCCTGGTGCATTCCTTTTTATTGCTGAACTTTAGAGGCCTGGGGGGTAGGAGGGGCCTCAGTCTGGCCTGCACCTGCTCCAATCCGGGACCCCTCGGGGAATGTCCGACTGCAAGTTTGTGCCTGCACTTTTAACAGGTGACAGCTCCATTGTTGTTTCTTTCTTTTCATGCTTAAACCCATTGGAATTAGTAGGTATTCAAAGTGTATATGCATTTTGGGGGGACACCCTATACATCTCTAGTCAGCAGTGAAAGGAACCAACAGTGGGTTTTAAACCCCCAAACAGGGAATCTTGCTCCCCCGCAGGTCTCCCCACTCCACTTTCCACCTTCACGGGCAACAGGAGAATCAATGTTTTCTCTCATTAACTCAGAAAAGCATGTCCTGTCATCCATTGCCCGGCAGGAGTGCGCTAGGCCGTCAGGGCAGCCTTCGCTCATGGGCGTCAGCACCCAAAGGCCACATTCCTCCTCTGCAGTCATCCCGACTATCCCACCATTTCACTGAGAAGACGGAACTCCTCGCCTCCTCTGGGTTCCTGATCTTGAATGCTGACCGAAGGCACCTCAGCAAGGGCCGTCTCGTCCACTATGTGTGTCTGTCTGCACCTGCTCCTGCCTCAGCACTTGAATTAGCCCCATGGAGGTGATCTCGTCGCTGCATTGGACTCTGCAGGAAAAGGGCATCACCACTCCACCCTCTCACTGTCATCTCACAGGTGCCCACCCTCAGCACCCAGAACATCCAGACACTCGCCAAAGGACATGAGTGCGCCAGAGGGGGCGTGTGCACATCCTGTGGGGGACATAGGCATGCTGGGGTTGACGGAAGTGCAGTGGAGAGGTGGGGGGAACTTGCGCGAACCTTGGTCTGGGACCGCTGCAGGCACGCAAGGGTGACAGCGCACTGGGGGATGTTCACATGATGTGTGCACTGGAGGCCTGTGGCTTCACAGATCTGCAAACCCCCATGGCACGGCCAGAAGGACGTCAATCTGGCCCGCCACGGTGGCTGTGCCTGCGGTTGCGCACCTTCTGGGCCAGGAGGCAGGACTTGCACAGCCACTCCTTGGAGCTGATGGCCTGCAGGTGCTACTTTAGCTTGACCCACAGGCTCTGCTTGGCGCACTCACGGCTGCCACTGTCGCCATGTGGGGAGTACAGGCTGCCCTCTGCCAACCCACCTCCCCTGCCCAGAGGCTCACCGCGTGCGCTGCTCACAGGCCTGGAGCGGACGCCGGCGCACGCTATTCACCTACCTGGAGTGACTGGGGTGAGGCAGAAGCTAGGCGTCCCGCCCAACCTTGGCAGCTCCATGTCTGTGCACGCTGCCCACCGTCCCAGAGCGGCCAGGGCAGGGCTGAGCACCTGCCCCCAGCCACTCAGTGCCTGTGCATATGTACGCTGCCCACATGCCCATCATCTTTGTTGGGTTAATTTGCATACTCACTCCTGATTGGCTGGTGAGCGTAGTGGAAAGACAGTCAATTTAAATGTTTCTCTTTTATTATATAGGATAATATTCCACTGTATGAGCTGATGGATGACAGCTGTTTCGACTTTGGGGCTATTATGAATAATCACATGGTAATGTTATGTGTAACTTTTTAAGACTCCATCTGCTGTTAGGCATATAATTGGGGCTGCTGAGTTTTTGAAGAAATCTGTCTTGTTTGCAAGGAATTAAAATTATTTTTCTTTATATTTCCATAAATCTTTAAGGTTTCCAATGTAGCAGAAAATGGACTTAATAAGAAGGATAATTCTAATTTAGCACATAGAAAACCACACAAATTAAACACTGTTAATTTTAGGTATAATAAGTTTCAAAAACTTACAGGCAACCAGTAAGACTAAAATAAAAGGGGATTTCAGATTTCATAATGAGATTCAATGTATCATATTCTTAGTCCTAAATCTCAAACATAGCAGAAAAAAGAAAACATACCCTTAAAAGACAGTCTTAACCTACTTTCAGAACTGCAGATAACACAGTCATCTCTAAATTGTTGTGACTAGTTTTTAAATAAAGTGATCTAATAAATATATAGTTTTCAGAGTAAATTTTGGTCAGACCACATTAAAGATGCAAACAAGACAAGTCGAATATTAATTCCTTCAAGTTGGCCCCAAATTTTTTCACAAAAGCCATTCACTGCTTATTTAGAGAGAACTGCAGCAGACAGGCAGATGGACCCCACGAAAGACAACGGATGTTAAACATCCACCTCAATACTGGCCACTACAGGCCATGTTCATAATCACCCGTGTGGCAGGAAATATAAAATAAATGAGCTGCGTGTGAAAACATCCAACCACTAAGTAAAGATTATTACCTAAGGTTTTTTCTTTGTTCCTGTTGCACTCTGAATCTTGCTGACCATCAGGGGGCTCTGTTCTAGCTTCTCGCCCAGGAATTTCCTCTCTTGACTCTTGTGTGCAGTAGGCTGGGTTCACCAAACTCCGGTTTTTTGTTATAAAGTCACTGCCTTCAGCCTCTTCCAGTGAATGCTTGTTACTTGTTCCACCACAATTTGAATCTTGATGTTGAAGAATATCGTTTGATTGAGAAGTACGCAATATATCCGCTTTCACCCCTAGCCCGCACATTCCAGCTTCTTCCATTGCACCAATCACAAACTAGAGGGAAGGGAGGAAAAAAAAGATGAAAAAGGGGATTAAATCAAAGTAATCAATGTTTATTACCAATAGCACACCATACGTTGACAGCTTTTTTCTTTCTTAGTGGTTTGTAAAATTGATGTAAATACTGTAGGTAGTTTCTAAGTTTCACTGAGAGGTAACCTAACTGTAAAGTGTAAAAAAGTAAAGTTTTTAAAAAAAGCACACACCTAAGTGGTACCAAAGAAAGCAAGACATGCCATTTAGTTGTAAATCTAAACTTATTTCCCTATAAAATCTCCACTTAATTAGCACTTTAACAAATGTGTAATTATACCAAATTAATATACACAAGTTATTCTAGTCTTGATGGTGTATTTTTGGTGGGGATCACTTTGTTTTGTACTGTACATAGATGACAAATTACAATATTGCACACTTGAAACTTATAATGTTATATTCCAATTTTACCTCAAAAAAATTATTCTGGTCTTATCCTCAAGGAAATGGTTCAGAAAGGAGGAGCATGGGTTTTTTGCTGAAGCCCAGTGGATTTCTGCTCTGGCCCCATTCACCCAGTTTCTCTCCATTAATATATATTTTTTTAAATATATTTTTATTGATTTTTTACAGAAAGAAAGGGAGAGGGATAGAGAATTAGAAACATCAATGAGAGAAAAACACTGATCACTGCCTCCTCCACCCCCCTACTGGGGATCAAACTTGCAACCAAAGTACATGCCTTTGACTGGAATTGAACCTGGGACCCTTTAGTCTGAGGGTCGAGGCTCCAGGTGTCCAGCAAAAAACCCATGCTCCTCCAGTGTCCTGTGGAGCTGACACTGCTGGACCAGTGCTCAGCTAAAGACTATGTCTCCCAGCCCCTACATCTAGGTGGGACTCCCATGTGAAGTTCTGACCACTGGAATGTGAGCCCAAGTGATGACTGTCCTTTCTGCAACAAGATTTTTATTCCTAGAAGCACATGCTCTTTCTCCATCACCTCTTCCCCATTGTGGCTGAATGCAAAGGTCTCCAAGATCCTACAAGATGGCAGAGCCACAGGATGAAACCACCCTAGGCCCCTAAATCCCATGTACATATAAGTCACCCTTCCAACAAAGAACACCCACACCACTGTTATTAAGATACAAGTTTGCATGGATGAAGCTTAAAAGAATTATGCTGTGTAAAAGAAGCCAGACACAAAAGCCACAAATTGTCCACACCAAAACCATTATTACAGGAGCAAGAAAATAAAGTTCTCCCATGCTAAGCCACAAAATTTTGAGTATAATGTTTTAAGCAGGCATGCCTACTCCATCCAATACAGATAGTAGGCAATGGAGAGATGTCTTTATTGTAGTATTTTATTCTCACATCAATAATTTTACATTTATTCATGGGTTTCCCCCTCCTTGTTAACACTGCTTGTTCATATGATGTGGCACAAATTTAAATTCTGTACGATTTCCTCTGTATGAAAGAGCTTTTTTGTTTTTTTAAACAATACAACCAGGGGATGTCTAATATCTTTCTCCTATCACAAATGAACAAAAGCTACTTTCCAAAGTTACCATAACAGATTATGTCAAGTTATAGTAACATCCACCTGAATAACTAAAAATAATTTAAAGTATCAAAGCAGGGAATAGAGAGGTTAAGGGACCTAGATACCCGGTGCACCAATTTGTGCACAGTGCAAGGAAATTAATTAAAAGGTAGCTGGTGGGGCAGGACTGGGGGACACGCCCTGGAGCTAACTTCCCACTATCCCTCCCTGCCCCACCACACCTGGGGTAGTGCTGTGGCTCAAAGGGCATCAGCAGAATAAGCAGGGTCCCTCCGGCAGGTGGGGTCTCTCAGCCTGGCCTGCGGGGATCCAGCCAAAACCAGCTCTCCAACATCCCCCGATGGGTCTGGGAGTGTCAGAGGGCACTCTGCAAAGTTGCTGTCATAAAGGGTGTGGAACGCAAATTCAAGTGTGCAGTAAACCAGATTCAGGACCGACAGTGCCCCAGCAACAACATAACCCACGGCCAAAGGTAGAACTGTGCGGCCCCGCGAGGAATCAGGCTCCCTCCTCTCTGGTTTCAGGGTGCATCACCCAAGAATCACTATCTGGACTTGTAAGTTCATTTCTTTCACCAGGGAGGGGAAGTTTTCTGTCATTATTTCTTCAAATAGGTTTTCAATATCTTGCTCTCTCTCTTCTTCTGGCACCCCTATAATTCTGATGTTGGTACGCTTGAAGTTCCAAAGTTACCATAACAGATTATGTCAAGTTATAGTAATATCCACCTGAATAACTAAAAATAATTTAAAGTATCAAAGCAGGGAATAGAGAGGTTAAGGGACCTAGATACCCGGTGCATCGATTCGTGCACAGTGCAAGGAAATTAATTAAAAGGTAGCTGGTGGGGCAGGACTGGGGGACACGCCCTAGAGCTAACCTGTCCCAGAGGCTCCTTATACTATCTTCATATTTTTGGATTCTTTTTTCTTTTCCGGTTGGGTGTTTTTGCTTCTTCGTATTTCATATCTTTGACTTGATTCTTGCGACCCTCTAGTCTGCTGTTGGATCCCTGTATAATATTCTTTATTTCAGTCAGTATATGCTTAATTTCTAACTGGTCCTTTTTCATATCCTTGAGGGTCTCACTAAATTTATCGGCAGTCTCTAGAATATTATTGAAAAACCTTACAACCGTAGTTTTGAACTCTATATCCAGTCATTTGAATTCCTCCATTTCTGTCATTTGTGAACTGTTTGTCTCTGCATTTTGGCTGCTTCTCTGCATTGATAGAGTGGCTAGGTGTCCTATAGGACCGAGTGCCTTAGCCTCCCCAATTACGTGAGGTGGACACTCTTGGTGCACCCCTTTGTAGGCTTTCTGCACAGTCTTGTTGTAGCTAAGCCTTGATTGTTGCTGGTATCACTGGGAGGAATCGACCTCCAGGCCACTTGGTTATGAGAATCAGCTGTGTCTACTGTGGGAGAACTTCTGTGCTGGAGACACCCTTATGGGGCAAGACTTGCTTCAGTGGGGCTTTGGTGCTGAGTCTGCTCCCGAGAGTGTCCCTTATGGATCTGAGGAGTTGTATTCTGGATGGTCCCACTATGACCACTGGGTACTGACTCTTGGTATCTCTAAGGGAATGCAAATTTAGCCTCTGCCTGAGGCTACCCAGCCTTTTATATGCAAAAGCCTCTGCCTGCAGCTTGGGTGGGGCGGGGTATCGGGGAATCGGGGAATCAACAGGGAGGAGCAAACAGCTATGGCTGATTCTCAGCCCAGCCCTAAGAGGCACTGGGTCTCAGTGTCCCTCAGTAATCCCTGCAAGCAATACTGAGAGAAAGCTGCTCTGGATTTCCTCCCGGTACCAGACAGTCCAGCTCCACCCCATACGATTCTGAGTCCCCAGAAAGTCGCCTGGAACTGGAGTTCAGAGCCACCGGAAGCTTGTGACTTCCTCCGAACTGAAAAAGAGAACTGCGTCCTTAGTTGCCAGCCCTTTCCGCGAGCCCTTTCCTCGTGCGTCTCCGTACCTTTGCACTTTACTTCCGCACCTCCTGGGCATCTCAGTGTGCTTTTCTCTTTCTAGTGTAGAATTTTCACTCATCCAGCCTTCCCTGTGGTTCTGGGTGGTGTCAGTTTTTTCTTTTTGTTGTGGTTTTGAAATGGTTGTGTGAGGCAGCAATTTCGGGTGTTTACCTATGCCACCATCTTGGTTTCTCTCTTTTAGTGATTTTTCATAACACTTTTACTGAATTTAATTGTACACCCTACTCAAAGTGCACAATTCACTGGCTTTTAGAGTTTAGAGCTGTGAACCATCACCACAATCAATTTTAAATCACATTCGTCACCTCAAAAAGTAACTCAGTATTTTTTTTAATATATATTTTATTGATGTTTTTACAGAGATGAAGGGAGAGGGATAGAAAGTTAGAAAACATCGATCAGCTGCCTCCTGCAAACACCCCACTGGGGATATGCCCACAACTAAGGTACATGCCCTTGACTGGAATCAAACCCGGGACCCTTACATCCGCAGGCTGACGCTCTATCCACTGAGCCAGACCAGCCAGAGCGTAACTCAGTACTCTTTAGCCATAAAACCCTAATCCTGCTCTAGCCGGTTTGGCTCAGGGGATAGAGCCTCAGCCCTCAGACTAAAGGGTCCCAGGTTCAATTCCAGTCAAAGGCATGTACTTTGGTTGCAAGTTTGATCCCCAGTAGGGGGCATGGAGGAGGCAATGATCGGTGTTTTTCTCTCATCGATGTTTCTAACTCTCTATCCTTCTCCCTTTCTTTCTGTAAAAAAATCAATAAAAATATATTTTAAAAAAATAAATATATTAATGGAGAGAAACTGGGTGAATGGGGCCAGAGCAGAAGTCCAGTGGGCTTCACGGCATGCCAGCTTTTACCTTTCAAGTTAGGGCCCATGAATTACCTTCATAAGTTTGTTCTTATTTTTTAAATACCATACCAAGATGAATCGAGTTATCTAATATAGTACCTATTATCAGAAAAAATAAGAAGAGAAAATGTTTATTTAAATCCCAATCTAAAATAAAAATGAAACCAACAGTAAGTACTTTCAAGATTAAATTTCTACGTGAACCTTTTCCTAAGCAAAATCATAAAACAGAAGTATAAAACACTTTCATTACGTTGATTAGTCCAGTCATGAGCAGTGTATTTAGCTCTTGTAGCTTGGAAGATAGTAGAGAGCACACCATTCAGTCCCAACCAAGTTTACTAGAACTCTAAACCCCAACAAACTCCCCACCCCAGACACCACCCACCTATCAAAGGATGCATTTCTCCATCTGCCTTCCACTGTCTCAATACTTGGAACTAAGATGTCTCATTTTTTAAAAATATGTTTTTATTTATTTCAAAAAGGAAGGGAGAGAGAAATGGAGATAGAAACATCAATGATGGCCCTGACCGGTTTGGCTCAGTGGATAGAGCGTCGGCCTGCAGACTCAAGGGTCCCAGGTTCGATTCCAGTCAAGGGCATGTACCTTGGTTGCGGGCACATCCCCAGTGGGGAGTATGCAGGAGGCAGCTGATCGATGTTTCTAACTTTCTATCCCTCTCCCTTCCTCTCTGTATAAAATCAATAAAATATATTTTTTTAAAAAACATCAATGATGAGAGAGAATCATTGATCAGCTGCCCCTGCACATCCCCTACTAGGGATCCAGCCGCAACCTGGGCATGTGCCCTGACCAGGAATTGAACCGTGACCTCCTGGTTCATAGGTCGATGCTCAATAACTGAGCCACACAGGCTGGGCCTAAGATTTCTCCTTAACTGAAGAAGAAAGTCTTTCAAAATGGACAGTCACCAGTTTACCTACAATTAACTGTAGAAACAAAGAATAAGTATTATAGAAATTTTAACAAATGAACATGAATACTCTTTATTCATCTACTACCTGTAATAGCTTTTTGGATTAACACATTTGAAACTGAGCCCGGAAGGGATTTAAAAGCCTAAAAGAAAAAAATTTAAGTAATTTTTTCCCCCCGTAAGTAAAGAGAAAGATGAATAATTCTAAAGTTTAAAACTTTCAGTTATGATCTTTCAAATAAGTGCTAAAGCTAAAGAATCATATTTCTTTGGCTAATTTTGCTTAAAGAGCTTAAATATTAGCAATGGTTGTTCTAAGACTTGTGTAAATAAAAAACAAAAGCTAACACCCACATCCACTTCCTAATTATTTCAACTACCATCTGCTTAAATGAGCTAGAATGCCTTCAACCAGTGCCAGGCACATACTGAGAGCTGGGGTGGTTCGGAGGGAGCTGGTGGGAAGCTTGGGTACATTTATGCGTTTTCCTGGGGGGAGATCCTTAGTTTGCTTTGGGTTCCCAAAGAAACCTACCAAGTAGATAAGGTTCCCAGAACCTTCAGAATTTGTAAGCCCTGTTACCCCATTTTTTTGTTGTTGTTAATCCTCACCAGAGGATATTTTTTCCATTGATTTTTAGAGAGAGTGGGAGCGGGAGAGACAGAGAGAGAGAAACATCAATATGAGAGACATATCAATTGATTGCCTCCGCACGCACCCAGACCAGAGCCAGGGATCTAACCTGCAACCAAGGTATGTGCCCTTGATAGGAATCGAACCCGAAACCCTTCAGTCTGCAGGCCAACGCTCTATCCACTGAGCCAAACTGGCTAGGGCCCTGTTACCCCATTTAACCTTTCCAGTCCACTGAGAGGGAGATCTTATTGTTTCCAGATAAGGAAAATGAAACTTAGAAAGGTGAGGTAACTTGCCCAAGATCATATTAAACTTAGTTAAAAGGAGACAATAAAATTCAAAGCCAGGGCTGTCAAACTCAAGAGCCTATGTTCTCTCCATTGCACCGCTCTCCTCACTTCACACATCGGCCTTGGGAAATGAAAGGTCAAAGTAAAAAAGATCTCTTATAGAGTTACAAAACATCTAAAACTACATTGCATGCTAGATATACCAATATGAACTTAGGAAAATAATGGGAAAGAGCTCTACAATTTTTAGCAGTGGTTAACTCAGAGATTTAGAGAGATGAGGCAGAATTGATTCAGGGGTACAGATACCTTTAAAAAAGTTTAAGTGATTATTTAACACACTGAGGTGTTGTTTTTTTAAAAAGAAAAAGAAAAAAGAACTTATTTGTGCCCTGAATTACCTTTAAAAATCTCTTCAAACCTATGTTTCTAATAATTTACCCTAAGAGTTTTCAACTACCAAACAGGAATGTGAGGACAAGAGTGCAGCTTGCCGGCCCAATGTGGCCCAGTGTGGGCAGAAGGCACAGGGAAATACTGATGATAGCAAAGATACACCACACCTCTTTAGGACACCAGCTATTGGCCTTATTTAGTTTTATAAATATGAACCTCCCTCTTAAACATTTCCAGTATTGTAAGGGGCTTTTACATTTCCAAATATAAATTTTACAAACAAACCTGTTATAGAAATTACATTTTCATGGGCTTTTTTAATTTTTTAAATAGGTGGATGGAGTTGAGTTCATGTGTTTTTTAAACTACAAAAGTTACTTTAGCTTTATGAGTCATTTAAAATAGTTTATATACAAAAGCTATTTTAATCTTTCAAAGAATTATTCTGGATAGCAAAGTTTTCCACACAGCTAACACTTTATCAATCATTCATCTCAAAATTATGTTTTAATCATTTTGGACCAAAGTCATTAAAATATGTATTATATAACTCAATGCCTCCTCAAATAGTAGCCTGGCTTTTTTTTTTTGTTTTTTAAACACATATCTTTTTTTTATTTCGGAGAGGAAGGGGGAGGGAGGGAGAGATAGAAGCATCAATGATGAGGGAATCATTGATCAGCCACCTCCTGCATGCCACCTTACTGGTGTTCGAGCCTGCAACCCAGGCATGTGCCCTTGACCAGGATCGAACGTGGAACCCTTCAGTCCACAGGCCCATGCTCTATCCATTGAGCCAAACCTCCTAGGGCAACAGTAGCCTGTTTTTACTGTGTTAGAACAAAAGAATGAAATAAAATTAAAGGGTTTTTATTTTTAACAGATAAAATGATATATTACTGTGCACTAGCATGTAATTATATTCTGGTGTTTTTTAAGACATTAAACTCTTAATATCTCAAAATATAGAGCCCCAAACGTGAGATCTTACTTTTATTTTAGGCATGAAATACTTTTTTGAGACTTCCTAATTATATAGCACTATCTTCAAAAACAGATAACACAGAGCCATATATGGGAATTTACTATATTAAAAATGGTGTCATCTAGCCAGTGTGGTTCAGTGGTTGGGTGTCAGCTCATGAACCAGGAGGTCATGTTTCAATTCCCAGTCAGGGCACATGCCCCAGTTGCAGGCTCGATTCCCAGTATGGGGAGTGCAGGAGGCAGCCAATTAATGATTTTCTCTCATCATTAATATTTCTCTCTCTCTCCCTTCCCCTCTGAAATCAATAAAAAAATATTTAAATAAATAAATAAATGTTTTCATAGGTAAGCCAGTACATGGATAAAACTTTTCTAAAAGGATAGCCCCAAAACTACTCACCACGATTACTTCTGGAGAAATGAAGGAAGACTTATCTTTTTCATTTTGTACTTTTTAGTTCTACATTGTTTTTTTGTCATGTGAATGTATGACTTTCATTTATTAAAAAAGACTTTTACATGTTGATTAAACTTTAATGAAGTTAATTTGGGGTTGATATTACAGTATTAACTTGTTCATTTTCCCACCACTACCCCAAGTTCAGAGTCAGAAGATTGCAGGAGTTTGTCTCATTTCATGTGATCTTTTCCATTCACCCTGCTCTACATACCTCTGGGTCTGCCTCCCCCGCCCCCAAATCTTTTTTTTTTTCCAATTGATTTCAGAGAGGAAGGGAGATAGAGAAACATCGATGAGAGAATCATCGATTGGCTGCCTCCTGCACGCCCCTTACTGGCGGAGGCGGGGAGATCAAGTCTGCAACCTGGGCATGTGCCCCTGGCCAGAATCTAACCTAGGATCTTTTAGTCCACTGAGCCAAATCGGCTAAGGTGCCCCCCAAATCTTTACATTCACGTCTTCTACTGGATTATAGAAGTGGGATCTACTCACAGTGAAGTTTTGTAGCATTTCTCATTCATTTCCTTCTTAGAACAATTCTGAAAACTGAAATATCTCATTTATATTTGCCTCAATTTATAATTATGTCTAGGACATCTGCCGAACCACTTTGAGGTTTTTTTTTAATTCATTCATGCCCTGGCTGGTGTGGCACAGTTGGTTGAGCATTGCCCCATGCACCAAGAAGTCATTTGCTCAATTCCTGATCAGGGCACATGTTCAGGTTGTGGGTTCAATCCCCAGTGGGGGGTGTGCAGGAGGCAGCCAATCAATGATTTTTTTAAAATATTTTATTGATTTTTTACAGAGAGGAAGGGAGAGAGATAGAGAGCTAGAAACATCGATGAGAGAGACACATCGATCAGCTGCCTCCTGCACACCTCCCACTGGGGATGTGCCCGCAACCAAGGTACATGCCCTTGCCCGGAATCGAACCTGGGACTCTTCAGTCCACAGGCCGACGCTCTAGCCACTGAGCCAAACCGGTTCCGGCTGATTCTATCTCTCTCTCCCTCTCCCTTCCTCTCTGAAATCAATAAAAAATGTATTGTGTTAAAAAAAATCATGATCAATGCCAAAATATCTATCAATGGATGAATGGATAAACAAAATGTGGGGTGTGTGTGTATGTATGTATATATTACATTATTCAGTCTTAAATAGAAAACATTCTGTCACATGCTGCAACATATATAAACCTAGAAGCCATGATGTTAAGTGAAAAAAGCCAGACACACAAAAAGGACCAACACTGTATGATTCCACTTATATGATATACCTAAAGTAGTGATATTCATAGAGAGAAAAAATAGAATGGTGGTTGCCAGGGGCTGGGGCAGAACAAATGGAGTAGTTTCAGTTTGGGAAGTTGAAAAAGTTCTGGAGTGTGCTGATGTTCGCACAACTCTGTTAATGTGCTTAATGCCACTCAACTGTATGCCTAAAAATGGTTAAAATGGTAAATTTTATGCTATGTATTTTACTATACCTAATACAAGAATAATGGTGAATATATTTTGGTTTAGAATGTTCTTCAACCCTTTAGCAAATAAACCCTACCTTTATTCTGGTCATCTGCCAGGGCTGATGAGCAGACCCTGAGTGACAAAAATATGCTGCTTGTTAGGATTACTGAATTATTCCATTAGTAAGATAAAGCAGTTGAGTCAATAATAATTGAGATGCCACACTGCTAAGAACAAGTCTTAGGAATAGGAAAAGATAGGCCTATTCTTTTCTGAAAGCATGGTCTTGGGAAAGATGAAACAAGGAAAAGAAAACCCCACTTCTGATAAAACCTAGAGGCACTGATTCTCAAGCTATGGTCTGTGGACCCTTCCAGGTGGTCTGCAAGCTCAAAAATTACGTTCATAACAGTACTGAGATGTTATCTTTCTGGTGTTGACACTTGCACTGGTGATGCAAAAGCAGAAGTAACATTGTTGGCTCCTTGGCACAAATCAAGGTAGTGACACCAATCTATACTAAAAGTCATGTGGAAAAAGCAAGTTTTAATTTAAAATGCCATTGAGGAAGCAATAAAAATTATTTTGCATTAAATCTCAGCCCTTGTGTACACATCTTTCTAAGTATGTGTCAAGACACAGAAAGTACACATAAGGCACTTGTACCACACACCAAAGAATGATGGCAATCTCAAGGAAAAGCACTAATGCAGCTTCTGAATTATGAGCCCAACTAGCAGCTTTTTGCACGGATTACCTTCTCTGTTTTGGGGTGTTGTTTGTTTTTTTTTTTAAGACAAACAGTGGTTGTTTATTCATATTTGCCCATTTGGTCCTAATTTCCTCCAAACTATATGAAGGGAGCCTATTAGTTCAAGGCAATTGACTGATGTTGTCAATGTAAAAATTGAGTTCTCAAAAAAATAATAAAAATTGAGTTTTCAAACAAATTTAAAAATGTTTAAAAACTATCTGCCACCACCCTTCCCAATACTTCAAAACACTTTTTTGATGAGATCAGTGGTAATAGTAACTAATGTGATTTTGTTATTTAGAAAAAGTGTGCCAATATTTGGAAGATCAACACAATTCCATAAACTAGTATTTCCTAAATGACTACAGGATGATGTTACAAAATGGTGCATGAGAAAAAACATCCAATCAAAATGCAAAACAGACCAATAGATTTTAATATAACAATACAGAAAGTTCCATAGGGTTTCAGATCCAACTAACCTTCAAGAACTACTCAGAAAAAGAAAAAAAAAAACAACTACTTGAGTTACAGTGTAGTATCAAAGAATTTCCAATTACCTAAAAAGACTATTAAAAATACTCTTCCCTGTTCCAACTACGTATATGTGTGAGGCCAGACTGTCTTCATGTACTTCAACTAAAATGGCATATTGCCATAAATTGAATGCAGAAGTAGATGTGAGAATTCAGCTGTCTCCTATTAAATCATTCATTAAAGAAATCTGTAAAAACTTAAAACAATGCCCTGACTAGGGGTTTGGCTCAGTGGATAGAGCATCAGCTTGTTTCTCTCTCACAAAAGTTTCTAACTCTCCCTCTCCCTTCCTCTCTGTAAAAAATCAATAAAATATAAATTTAAAAAAAAAAAAACTTAAAACAGTGCCAGTCTTCTCACCAACTTTTATTTCAGAAAATCAGTTACTTTCAATTTTAAAAAGCCATTTCTTATGTTAACTAGAGCCCCGGTGCACAAATTTGTGCATGGGTGGGGTCCCTCAGACTGATCAGCAATCAGGGCCAACTGGGGGTGAGGGCATAGTCCCAGGGAAGGGGCTGCAGGAGGTTGGCCAGCTGGCTGGGGGAGGGACTACAGGAGGTTGGCTGTGGGAGCACACTGACCACCAGGGGGCAGCACCTGCATTGAGCATCTGCCCCCCCCCCCCCCCCCCCCCCCCCCCCCCCCCCCCCCCCCCCCCCCCCCCCCCCCCGTGGTCAGGGCACTTCACAGCAACCGGTCATTCTGTCACTTAGGCTTTTATATATATAGATGTGGAAGGCAGCTCTGACATAGCCCCTAAAAGATCCCACTGATCCTCCTGGGGTTCACAGCCTTGCATAATCCCCTCCCTTGCCTGTGGGCTGGACCTAATAACTGGCTTTTAAAGAAAAATTTGCCCTAGTCTATTTGGCTCAATGGATAGAGTGTCAGCCTACTGACTGAATGGTCCTGGGTTCAATTCCAGCCAAGGGCACATACCCGGGCTGCAGGCTTGATCCCCAGTGTGGGGCATGCAGGAGGCAGCCGATCAATAATTCTCTCTAATCATTGATGTTTCTATCTCTCTCTCCCTCTCCCTTCCTCTCTAAAATCAATAAAAAAAAAAAATTTTTTTTTAAAGAAAGAGGGAATTTGACCTGTTACTGTGGCCATTATAAGACAAGCAATAGTAAGTGTTGGAGAGGTTGTGGCAAAAAGGAACCCTCATTCACTGCTGGTGGGAATGTAGACTGGTACAACCACTATGGATAGCAGGCTGGTGATTCTTCAAAAAATTAAGAATAGAGCTACCGTACAACCCAGCAATCCCACTCCTGGGTATATACCCAAAAAACTCAAAATCATGTATTCTCAAAGATATACGCACTCCTATGTTTATTGCAGCATTGTTCACGGTGGCCAAGACGTGAAAACAACCAAAGTGTGCCACAATAGAGGACTGGATAAAGATGTGGTACATATACACAATGGAATACTACTCAGCCATAAGAAAGGATGAAATAGCACCATTTGCAGCAACATGGATGGACCTTGAGAACATTATGCTAAGCGAAATAAGTCAGAAAAACCTAAGAACCATATGATTTCACTCATATGTGGGATATAAAAATGAAACTCATGACCACAAATAGCAGTGTGGTGGTTGCCAGAAGGAAGGGAGTAGGCAGATAAAGGGTTCCTAATATAAGGTGACAGGAGAAAATCTGACTCTGGGTGGTGGGCACACTGTGCGATATAAAGATCTTGTAACATAGAAACCCACACCTGAAACTGATATGTTCATGTTGACCAATTCACCCCAATCAATTTTTAAAAAAAAGAAATTGGCAAAAATGAGGGATGTTGCGTCTATGATTAAGTAACAATGGCTGATTCTCCCTTTTTCTCTTGTACTGACATTCTCTTACTTGTTCTGATGAAGCCAGCAGCCATGTTGTGAGATGCCTATGGAAAAGCCCATGTGGCTAAGAATCAAGGGGCCTCCCGCCAACAGCTCATGAGGAATTGAATCCTGCCAGCTACTACATGAGTGAGCTAGGAAGTGGATCCTTCCCAGGGAAGCAGAAGACCCAGCTAAGCCACCCAGATTCCTAACCTACAGAAACTGGCCATAATGTTTCAAGCACCATGTTTTGGGGTGATGTGTTACACAGCGATAGATTATTACATCAGTTTTAAAAAAATAAAGAATCACTTAAATTTTGTTTTAATTTCTAATATGGAAAATATTCTTAGATATCCACATAAACAAAAGCTTCTTGGGGCTCTCAATAATTTTTAAGTATGCAAAAAGATCCTGAAACCAGTAAGTTTTAAGAACTGCCGCCCTGCCTGGCAGGCATGGCTCAGTGCTTGAGCGTCAACCTCTGAACCAGGAGGTCACAGTTCAACTCCCTCCTGGTCAGGGCACATGTCCGGGTTGTTGGCCCAATGCCCAGTGTGGGGCGTGCAGGAGGCAGTTGATCAATGATTCTCCCTAATCACTGATGTTTCTACCTCTTTACCTCTTCCTTTCTCTCTGAAATCAATTTAAAAAACTGCTGCCCTGGTTGCAGTGGAACAAGGATAAAGAGAGGTGAGAAGACCAGCTCAGTCAAAACTTAAGGGGTCCATAACCAAGCAGATCCATCTCTATGGATTATGTCCTGGGACCAAGTGAGAGAACAAGGAGAAGAATGCCATGTCCTTCTTGCTCAACTATCCCTAACAAATTGGCATCTTTGCCCCATTTGGTTAAGTGATTAGTGTACCAACAAGTATAAATCACCTGGGGCAGTGAAGAAGAATTGGTATTCACCAATAATTTGTTTTCATTTAGTAAACATTAGTACTCCTTTTACCTACCATCAATTTTTGCTCCCATTGAACAAGGAACACATTTTTATTTGCTATCCTCAAGAAATGTGTTAAGCCCTGGCTGGTGTGACTCAGTTGGCTGGGCATCGTCCAGTGCACAGAGAGGTTGCAGTTTCCATTCTCAGTCAGGACACATGCCCAGGTTGTGGGCTTGATCCTCAGTAGGGGGCATGCAGGAGGAAGCCGATGAATGGTTCTCTCTCATTGATGTTTCTCTCTCCCTCTCCCTTCCACTTACTCTAGAAAAATAAATAAAAGTAAATCATAATCAAATATAGGAATCTGTTTTTAAAAGAAGAAATGTGTTACGAGACCACAGGCCACATGCAATATGGGTAAAAGCTGCTGTTGAATATATCACTCACTACCTCCTGTGTGGCCATGGGGAGATCAACGGTTTCCTTATCTCTAAACTAAGGGTATACAGTATCTACTTTCTAGAGTTGTAAGATTAAATTAATATAAATTGCTAGAGTGCAGCAGAACTATTACAGTAACATCTGAAAAAGGATGCATTTGCAAACTATGCAAAATGCCTTCATTCTCACTTTTATTATGGCCAACATGTCAATCCAAAAAATCCTTCAAGAAAGTGCTTCTAAGCTACTGGCACATCTTCCTTACCAAACCATTCTACTTTGACCTTTCTGAGAGTAGGGAAAGAGGAAAAACGAAAAAGTGGTGGTTTAAAAATATTACTCATGGTCCTAGCTGGTTTAGTTTAGTGGACAGAGCATCAGCCTGCAGACTGAAGGTTCCCGGGTTCAATTCCAGTAAAAGGGCACATGCCTGGGTTGGGAGCTCAATCCCCAGTAGGGAGCGTGCAGAAGGCAGCAGATCAATGATTCTCTCATTATTGATGTTTCCATTTCTCTCCCTCTCCCTTCTTCTCTGAAATCAATACGAAATATATTAAATACACACACACACACACACACACACACACACACACAGGAGGGGCGGGGGGGCCGGTGCATGAAATTCGTGCACTGGGGAGTAGGTGTGTGTGTGTGTGTGTGTGTGTGTCCTTTCAGCTCAGCCTGTGCCCTCTTGCAGTCCAGGACCCCTTGGGCGATGTCTGACTGATGGCTTAGGCCTGCTCTCCACGGCAGCTGGACATCTTTAGCGCTGCCACGGCGACAGGAGAGCCTTCTGCCACTGCCATTGTGCTAGCCAGACATGAGCCCAGCTTCTGGCTGAGCAGCTCTCCCCCTATGGGAGCGCATTGACCACCAGGGTGCAGCTCCTGCATTGAGCATCTGCCTCCTGGTGGTCAGTGCATGTCATTGCGACCAGTTGTTCCGCTGTTCAGTCGATTTACATATTAGCCCTTTATTATATAGGATTACTCATGGCAGACTACACAGTAGAAAGTGGGAGATAATGAGGGTCATTCTGGGGACATTTTAGAAATGTAACATAGAATACAAATCAACACCCTGAGCAATAAATGCTAATGATAGGACAGGAGGACAATAGTCATCATTTTATATAGCTATTTCACTTAAGTAATAAATTTAAGTAGTTATAGTACCAAGAGAATTTCAACTAGAAAATAAACTCAATCCTAAAAATATACTCTCAATAGGGTGGTGAAGGCCTGGGGCAGTGCAGGGCATGTAGGAGGTGAGAAGAGGTCAGTGGGGAGGAAAGGAGGACATATATAATACTTTTAACAAGAGATTTAAACAAAAAATACACACATACTCTCTCTCAGGTTTCAAACGCTTAAAGGATCACCTGACCTATTTTTATGCTTCTCTGTAAATGCTTGGGAAAAAATTAAACATCGCTAATTCTCAATGCTGATGAATACTATATTAAATTTGTATACTACTTTACACATTTTAAGTACTGTCACATACTAACTAAAAGTTACTAATAATCAGGTTAGAACTAAATAAGAAGGAATTGGGGGGGAGGGGCAGGTGCAGGAAGGGGAGGAAGAGGCAAAGGGATTTCTTTGGGATATGAGGTTAAAACTTACTAGGAAAGCCCTGGCCAGTTTGGATCATGGATAGAGGGACCTGTGGACTGAAGGGTCCCGGGTTCAATTCCAGTCAAGGGCACACGCCTGGCTTGCAGGTTCGATCCCCACTAAGGGACATGCATGAAGTGGCTGATCCATGATTCTTTCTCATCAATGATGTTTCTATCTCTCTCCCTCTCCCTTCTTCTCTGAAATCAATAAAAAGATTCAAAAAAAGCAAAAAAACTTACTAGGAAAGCAGCAACTGTCCATGCAGTATAATGCATCAGTTACACTAACAATTACATCATACATACCACATCTAGGCCAACATCACCAACTCTATTTAAACAAATTTTTTTGTGGGTTCCCCCCCGCCCACTGAGCCTCAAATGGTTTATCTATATACCTGGGGAAACCACCTACTCTACAGAAGTGAGGAGATACTAGAATGCAAGCACTTTTAAAGTGCCTAGCATAGTGCAGGAAAACAGTGAGGCCTTGAATTTCTTCCCTTTGAAACACAAGTCTCTGAAAGTGTAAAATCTGAACAGCATATCTACTGAAAAGAAATGTTATAATGGATCCTTCCTTAAACAATCATATGCACCCTCTGTGTTATGGCATCTGGATTTGATTCATGCATCCCTAAATGAAACTTCTCCAGTCAACATCAATATAAATGACACACAGAATAACATATAAAACACCTTCAAGTCACATGATAAGTAAATGTGGCATATTCTGGTCTAAAACCATGGTAATACAGGAGTGTGCTGTAGCTGGTCTGTTCTCATTACTGCTTTGCCTATTAGATTCACGTGAAAATGAAATTTACCACAGCTGGATGACAGAATTAGACAACAATGTTGTAAATAGAAGGTCACTTTGAATCTTATTTCCTCTCCTGCCAGAAGGGTAGAAATTCATCAAGACCACAAAATGGGAAGCAAAACATGATGATAAAATGGTTGCTTCCTACCCCACCCATGTTCTTGCTCCACCCTGAACTGATTTCTCCTCATTGAATCTATCAGAGAGAGAGTCTGGGAAGGAAGAATACAAAGGATGGAAGATGAGAAATGAATAACAGGAGATGAGAAATGAGTAACAGCAAGAGAAATTAATCTTTCCTATGTTCTCCCTTTCAAACCAAGTAAAATTCTACCTGTCTGGCTCTGTGCTGAATGCATCACATCAACTCTTATTCTTCACAACAATCCTATGTGGTAGGTATTGGCATCACCCCCTCTTCACAGATGATGCAACTAAGGCTTGGAAAGATTGAGAAACTTGCCCAAGGTTACACAGCTAGTAAGTGGCAGAGGGCCAAGAGTCCTGACTCCAAAATCCATACTATTTACCCACCACTGCACTACTTATTACAGTAGTATAGATGAAAGGGTATTTATGGGGTTCCAGACTCAGCTTCACCCCTCGGGCAAATCACTTAACCTTGCTGAGCAGTTTGTCATCTGCAAATGAGAACTATGACAGGTGCCCAGCCTTCGCTAAAGCATCAAAGTGATGCTGAAAGAGTTAATGTGTGTGCAAATATGCCGTAAAAACTATATGGCACTATGTAAAAGATCTTGTTAATTTGAGCCTCAGTTCTATATTATTTTTATCCTTCCAAGTGGTTTACTGGTTGAAAAGTAAGTTTAACAGTAGCTAAATTATGTTTAACATTCCAAAGCAAAAATCTAAAAAAAAAAAATCAACCTCACATTCTGGAAAGGCCAAACTATAGAGACAGTAGAAATATTAGTGGTTGCCAGTGATTTGGGAGAAGGGAGGGGGGACAAACAGAGGACAATGAAACTATTCTGTATGATACTGTAATGGTGGATACATGTGTCAAAATTCAGAATGTACACCACCAATTAATGCTCAATTTTTCTGTAAACCTAAAACTACCATAAAAAATATTAAGTCTATTAATTTTTTAAGAATTCATCCTTATAAAAAAAAAATTCTGCCCTATCTGGTTTGGCTCAGTGGATAGAGCTTCAGCCTGCAGACAGGGGTGGAGCGGGGAGAGGGGTCCCAGGTTTTATTCTAGTCAAGAGCACATGCCCAGGTTGTGGGCTCGATATCCAGTGAGCAGTGTGCTAGAAGCAGCCGATAGATGATTCCCTCTTATCACTGATGTTTCTCTCTCTCTCTCTCCCTCTCCCTTCCTCTTTGAAATCAATAAAAATTTATGGAAAAAAATTCTACGTAAGGATTTAGTAAGCAATATGAACGAGCTTGGTGTTCTAAAACACGCCTGAAATACTTGACAATGTATATCCCATCTTTTCAGACAAATGTTGTCCAGTAGAACTTGAAATGTACTATAATATTAACTTTACAAGAAAATAGTTACTGCAAGAGACCATTCATCAAATGGATGTAGTTCTGAAACAATGTCACAATTAACCTAGAAGGTCAAGAGTCACTACACAGATGGTTAAAACACCAGGAATCAAATTCTTTCTCACTTAAAGTCCCATAACGTAAACAAAGCAGGCCACTTTTCTGTTTTTGTTTGTTAGTAGAATCTTTTTTATTTGGAAAAAAAGAGAAAAAAAAATTTTTCCAACCACACACAGGAGGGGTATGGGTAGGGGGAGGTCCCATCCATCCCTGGCCCTCAGTCCATGTGGTTTTGACAGCAATAAGGGGTAAAGGGTAATGGCCCCAAAAATTAAATGGTATACATGGGTCACTTTTATTTTAATTCCTTTAAAATTTTCAAAACAACCCCGTTAATTAAATGTCACTTCTGCTTCCTGAAAAATAGGGCAGAGGTCAAGTTAGAATTACAAATTTTTTTCAAGTTAGTGACCCAGAGAAAATAAAAAAGTAAGGGTCACAAGGAATTAAAAGTGACTTTTGAAGACATAAGATAGTCACTGATTTTTTTTCAATTAAAATTCAAAAACAAGTATTTAATCATGTATTTCAATTTCATTTCATTTGGAAATAAAAAGGAAAAAAGACGCATAGAAAATCATGAGTAGCCATACTGGTCTGGCTCAGTGGATAGAGCGTTGGCCTGTAGACTAAAGGGTCCCAAGTTCAATTCCGATCAAGGGCACATGCCCAGGTCGTGGGTTCAATCCCCAGTAGGAGGCATAAAGGAGGCAGCTGATCAATGATTCTCTCTCATCATTGATGTTTCTGGCTCTTTCTCCCTCTCTCTTCCTGTCTGAAATCAATAAAAATATACATGTTTTTTAAAAAAGCATGAACAAAGAAGAAAGGTACATGAAGTAAGTAAACAAATTGAGACAGTACAGACACAAATGACTACTCATATCCAGCTGTTAACCCGAGGGCTGCCTCCAAGGGTCATTACCTCTCATCCTGGTGGTTTAAAATGCTAGTTGATTAAATCTCAGTTCCTAATCCAGACTTTCTGTCCTTACCCCAGTGGCATAAAAGGGAACTTATGTCCTCAATTGCAGTCGCTTTTTATCAGAGTCCTCCCCTGGGAGACCTATGAAATCAAACACGGAGATTGGCTCTCTACCCTCAGGGAAAAAGTGAAGTGTCCAAAGTGACAGTGTTCAATCCCTAGAGTACATTCGGTTCACAGCTTCTTTTTCAGTCCTGCAAGTTCTGGACCTTTCTTTTAGAGTACAAAGAGAGGGAGAGAAAGAGAGGTAATTGAGAAGTAGTAAAACCCTCATGCAGAGACGTGAAAATACCTGGCTTTAGACAAAGGTCTCCAAAAGCTAATTCTTGACACACCAAACCTTTTTTCTCCTTCTTCAAGTTCATAAATCACACTGGAAAAACACTGTTTCATAACTGCACACAGGAGGGGTTTTTAAGGATACTCAAATGTATCATTAAGTACAGCTAACTCTTGGACAACAGGGTTTTGAACTGTGCAGGTCCACTTATACACAGATTTTTTTTTTTCTTCAATAAATACCTGTACTGTTTTCCATCCCGGGTTGGGAGTCCATGGATGCGGAGGGCCGACTGTATGCATTGATCTTCGCCATTTTATATAGGGGACTTGAGCATCCGCAGGATTTTGGTATCTGCGGGGTCCTGGAATCAAGCCCCCTCGGACCGAGGGACAACTGTGTAGTTAAGTGTTGGGGTAGTCAAACGTTATGCAGGGGAGGGTGCCCCTAACCCCACCCCCACATCGTTTAAGGGTCAAGTGTAGTATGAAAGAGTCCTGAGTGACCAAGCCGGACTTCCAATGTTTCAAGATGTTTTTAACCGCAAGAAAGGAGAGGGGGTTTCCGCCTTTCCAGCCCCTTTCCCTGCAGTTTTCCATTCCTGGAGCCTGAAAGCCCTGTTTGCCATTCGTTGTGCAATCATTTTCAAACTCCACCCACTGACTCCAGAACAAGTGGAATTCTCCCACTCGGAAGGTCTCAATTTTCCTGTATCCAGGGAGACATTGAAAACTCCTTGACGTGAGTTAAGTAAGGCAAGGGGAACGGTCCAGCCTGTCTCCCAGACTGAGACCAAAGGACAGGGGCCAGAAGGCGCTCAAGTTTACGTTCACCAAAAAGGAAATACATTTTAAAAAGAAAGAAAAGAAAGAGGGCAAAAGAAAAAAAATAGCAAGGGGGGTGGGGGGGGGCTGGATTAGGAAGACCAGCTTTCACGCAATGCTGCTCCCAACTCTGCGGGACCCAGGTTCTCCAGCATCACCTCCCTGTCGCCGGGCCCACGTGCACCCATGTCCGCGGCGCCCAGAGACGACCCCGGAAGCCTGGGTCCCGAGACCCAACAGCCCCTCTGTACCCGCAACGCACGCCCGCGTACTGTCGGGGAGCGCAGAGGGGTGGGGAATGGGGGCGCGGCGGGGACCCGACTCCCTTAAGGTTATCTTACTGCGCAATAGCCTTGTCCGCGCCTCTCGGACGCACCCCGCACCTGCGCACCTGCCTCGCAAGAAGAGGGCAAACTGGGGCCCCAAGCGGCCCCCCGAGGGCGGCACCCAGAGCAGGGAGCGAGGGGGACACGCGGAGGGGATTGCGAGAGAGCACACCTGGCGCCCGCGGCCCAGAGGCGCACGTGGCTGTCACACCTGGCGCGCCCCCGCCTCCCATCCCGGCCCCTTCCCACCAGGCTGCACCCCCTGTCCTCCCTCCTAACCTCCGCCGTGTGCCCCCAGATTCCCATCTTCGCCCCCTCCCATCCCATCCGTCTCAGTGGCATTTCCCCACCACCACCACCACCACCACCTGCTTCCACAGTCGTCACCCCCGCGAGGGAAGAGAGCCGGATGTTCGTCCCGTGGCTGAACGTAACTGGGGAGCGTGAAGAGGAGGACCCCAAAAAAGCTAGCCCGAGCATTCCCCCAGCCCTACAACAACGCGGGCGCCCCCAAACTGACCTTCTGCCTCGGGCTGCGTCGCCGTCCGCCCCGACCAGCCTCAGTCGCCTCCTCAGCGCCGCCGCCTCTTCCCCGCGCAGCCTCTTCTACCCGCGTCGCCATGAGGTGACGGCAGCAGCGAAACTAGCGGCTCGACAAGGGACACGGAACCTCGTAGGGCCTCGCGCCCCGCCCCTGAACTTCCACGGCCAATTGCCGTATGCCGTGTTCCCCATGTGACCGGAGGGGGTTGGTCCCCGAGAGGATGGAGCAGGATGGGGGTGGGGAGCATTGAGGCAGGGGCTGGGCTTCAGCAGGGCCGAAGGGCGAACGCGGGCCTTGTGAGTCTGCGCGGACGGGAAAAGGACTCTGAAGCGGACTACAATACCCAGCAGGCAACCCGGCTACAGCTTGCAAGGCCAGATCGGGATTGGGTCGGAAGACGGCGTCCTGAGACGAGGAAGTAGCCACTGTGCTGCGCGTGCAGCCTACTGGGAATTGTAGTTTTCTGGGAGGGGACGATGTACCGGTACCGGAAAGTTCTCTTTATTATCCTGCAGGAAAAGTTTAGAAATATCCCAGGATTTGGGAGGGAGCGGGAGCGGGGAAGCGTTTTTGTGTTTTTGTTTTTATTGTTCTTCGGAATTCAGTCCGACTGATGTTAGGTTAACCGTTAAGGGGAAATACTTCGTGACTTTCAAGGCAGGAGAGATGTAATGGCTTTCAGAATTTGAGGTTTCTGGCTAGGACACCTGCCCAAGTCTGGCTGCTCCACCAGAGCTCTCAGCACCGAGTACCTGTCCTGAGCTCCTGCGGGGTGGGGACTGCGCCTTAGTCACCGTGGCTAACCAGCTCTGGGCATTTAATACACGTTGAATGTATCCTTTCTCCTCCGTTAATTTTTTAAACAAACTCGATTGCTGAATCGATTTTTTTTTTTTTTTTTGACATGATTGGGGGGTGGTGGAGTTTTCTTCAGGAGTACTATGTATTTCCATCTGATGGAACCAGATCTCCAATAACGGAGCTTCTGAAAGTCACGGACCGTCATAAAGTCCTGACATACAGTCTCAAATAATTCATTAAAATTTTTGTAAATACTATACCATTTTTTATTAGAGTTGAACACAAAACAGTGGTAGCAGTCGCCAAAAATTTAATAACACGCATTAGAATAAATTTCAATATTGGGGAAACTCCAGCTATTAATTTTAATTATTTCTGTAAATTTGGG
>PVJC01010784.1:0-43023 GCA_004026665.1 Murina feae | reverse complement strand
AAGGCTCAAGGGCTGCCAGAGGGATGTCTGACTGCCAGCTTAGGCTTGATCGCCCGGGGAGCATGCCTAAGCCAGCAGGTGGACATCCCCTGAGGGTTCCCAGACTTTGAGAGGGCACAGGCCGGGCTGAGAGACCACCCCCCAGTGCACAAATTTTTGTGCACCGGGCCTCTGGTTCTATTATAAGTATAGATTGTTTATTGCAAGTGAGTAGAAACATGATTTTCATACATTAATCTGGCATCTTTCAAACTTTATAAACTCGTTTAGCATATTTTCCAATGTATGAGATGACTTTTTAACCCAGGAAAATCCTCTCAAAAGTCAGGGGTCGTCAATGTAGCCAGATGGAGATCGCAAGTATCTCTGGTCAGCTCCTTTTTGTGCTACATACGGTCTTCGTCCAGACTTTTTAACCCAGGAAAATCTTCTCAAAAGCTGGGGGTTGTCTTATATGCCCAGTCGTTTTATAGGCTGGAAAATACGGTATTTAAAAATTTTTAGATGGATTCTTTAAAATTTTCTATGTACAAGATCATGTCATATTTTTTCTTTCCAATCAGGATTGCATTTTATTTCTTTTGGTTGTCTAATTGCCCTTAATGGAACTTTTAACTCAATCTTAAATAGAAGTGGTGAAAACAGACATCTTTGTCTTGATTCTGATTTTAAGAGGAAAGCATCCAGACTTTGATCATTAAGAACAATGTTAGACATAGATTTTTCATAAATGTCTTATCAGATTAAGGAGTTCTCTTCCATTCTGAGTTTTTTTTCAATGTTTTTATTATGATAAAGTCGTGGATTGTATGAAAGACCTTTTCTGCATCACTTGAGATAAAGACATAATGTGTTTTTTGTCTTTTAATCTATTTATGTAATGCATTACATTGACTGATTTTCATATGTTGAACCATCATTGCATTCCTGGAATAAGTACCACTTGACCATGGCTTATAATTATTTTAATATGCTACTGGATTCAGTTTGCTGGCACTTTTGATAATTTTTGCATTTATTTTCATAAGAATTATTGATCTCTAATTTTGTTTATTGTGTCATCTTTGTCTGGCTTTGGTATAAGTGTAATGCTGGCCTCATAGAATGAGTTGGTAAGTTTTTCCTCTCTTCTATCTTTTGGATGAGTGTGCAAAGATTTAAGGTTAAATATTGATGAAACCATCTGAGCCTGAGGTTTTCTTTGTGAGTAATTTCAAAATTACCAATTCAATGTTTTTGCTAAATCTGAATATAGGTCTATTCAGATATACGATTTCTTCTTGAGTCAGTTTTAGTAGTTTGTGTGTTTCTTGGAATTTTTCAGTTTTATGTAGGTTATCTAACTTGTTATATAATTGTTCATAGTATTCCCTTATAATTCTTTTTAGTTTTTTAATGTTAGATGTTTCTTCTTTGATCTTTTTGATTCTATAACTTTAAGTCTTTTATCACATTTGAAAAAAATGTAGCCATTATTTTATTAATTTTTTTTTCTGCTCTGTTTTCTCTTCCTTCTCTCTGTGGTAACTTAACTCCTTTAGATATTTATCTGTTGATTCTCACATTTAGAGGACTTCAAGGACAGTCTTTATTTTGAGATTATAATTTTTAAAAATTTGAATATTCTGAATGACATATAATAGATTCTAGTTCTCTGTTATATTTCTCTAGTGAGTATTGATTAATTGATTATTTAACTATTTTTGGCAAACAGTTAACTTGGATTAACATAAACAACAAACTTTCTCTGCATTGCATTGGGCAGCAACTAAATTTCCAGACCAATTCTTTTAGTCTTAAATTTAGCTACTTGGATTCTGTCCTAAACATATTCAGGTCAGGGATGAACTAGAGGTCTTGCACAAAATTTGGGGCTTCCTCCCTCACACTGTTTTTTACTTTCTAGTGATTTATATTTTCCCAAACTTTGTCTTCTGGTTCTTTAAGTTCATAGGTTTTCTACTAGAGTTTAAGTGTTTAACCTGGTGCAGACTTGGGCCTGTTCTCAGGTCAGAAGTTTTAAAAATCAGAAATCCACTCAGTTTCATTTTCTTTATCCAGTTGTTGACTCCACTTCTCTATAAACTAGTACATGTCACGTATTGCTCTCAAGTACATTCAGATAGTTGTTATTCATATTTTGTCTAGAGATCACATTTGGAATCTATAGTAATATTGGTCCTATAGAGTTACTTGGCCATGCACAAAAGCAGAACCATAGATAATAACTTAAATCTAAGAGTTTTATTTGCTCTTTAATTATATTTTAACTGAAATTTTCTTAGGGATGTTAGGAAATATAGTCTTTGGAAAAATAATTTCCATTTTTGTGCTATTTTAAAGAATGTGGTTACTCTAGTTAATAGGAAAAAGTTATGTTAATTTCTCACTCATTTTCATGTTTACATGTTATTTTATCATAATTTATTACTCCAAAGTGTTTTATGTATCTTAGAGCATTGTCAACAATCTGTATTCTGTGTTCTGAAATCCTCTCTTTCTCTAATTCTTTGCATTTGTATTTGCCACTGTAAGATAAATAGAGGCCCTGGCCAGTTTCACTCAGTGGATAGAGCATTGGCTCACAGACTAAAGAGGTCCTGTGTTGATTCTGGTTAAGGGCATGTACTTTGGTTGCAGGCTCCATCCATAGCCATGGTTGGGCTGTGTGTGAGAGGCAACCAATCAATGTGTCTCTCTCACGTTGATATTTCTCTCTATCTCTCCCCCTCCCTTCCACTGTTTCTAAAAATCAGTGGAAAAATATCCTTGGGTGAGGATTAATAAGCTAAATAGAAAATCAATGGATAAATTGAACGCTGTTATGTTCTCCTAATCTGCCTAGTTGTTTTTCCTTTTTTGAGATCATGTATTTTTAAAACTTTTCTCTTTTATTTCTTTAAACATCTTCAAAATTTTATTTTATAACCTACCTTCAATAATTCCAATATCTGAATACCAGGAGTCTTTTTTGTTTTTCTGTAGGACTAAGAGAAGGCAGCCAATAAAGACTACATTATCTCATATGTAGTTGCTTATTTTATCCTGTGTTTACGACTTTAGAATGTGAACTCATGATTATGTGCCTTTGAGTCTGAAAAGTATTTTGAGTATAGAGAGTTGATAAAAGATAATAATTTTCCAAAATGGCAATTTGCCTGCCTTCACTCACTCACTGTTTGTATTTCCCTTAAATTCATATGTTGTAACATTCTAATTCCCATGTAATGGATTTGAACATGGAGCCTTTGGGAAGTCATTAGGTCTTAAGGGTGGAAGCCTTACGATGGGATTAATACTTTTTTTTAAAAATAGCTTTTATTATGAGAGAATTATAGATTACAGTTCTTAAATAATGTTGATGTTTTCTTCAGAAACATTTCTCACAATCATGGTGAAAGGTCACCAGGGTGAATGAGCTGACCTGACATGATAATTCTAATCTAATATTTCAATATCCATTAGTCTTTAGATACCTCCCTCTACAGTATACCAAGGCAGTTCTGGTATTAACTTTCACTTAGTATGGGTCACTATTTGGTCCATATTTTAACCCATCAAATGAATAAACTATTTCAGTCTTTTTTTTTTTTTTTTTTTACCCCAAGCTACCTCATTCAATCCAGAATCTCTGTTTATTGGACCCATGTAAATACATTTAGCCTCATTTTATGTTTCTTTCATCATTATCCCACATTTTTAATATAAAATCCCACGCTTATTCTTAAATTTATAAGTGTATAAATTGGAAAAAATATATAGTGTGCAGTGCACTTTCTTGTGGGATACACTTTGTACCTCCTTTTGGAATCTAGCTGGGACCTGAGTCTCATTATAGGTCTATAAGCAGGAAGTAGTGAGTGGGAAGGCCCCGAATAGAACAGCAGTGTATTTCAAGGCAGGCTTGTATGGGAGGCAATTGATCAATTGATTGATTGATGTTTCTCTCTCACACTGACGTTTCACTTTCTTTCCTTCCCTTTCTCTCTAAAAAATTCAATAAAAATATATCCTCCAGTAAGGATTTAAGAAAAACTGCTTATGTTTAAGATTGTTGGAAAGTTTTTCATTCTGAAATTATTTCTGTGCTATTTAGTACTATTTTAAGAATGTGATCCCTGAACAAAACAATTTTCAAAATATTTTTCATTCAATTTTTAAAACATAAGTTATTACTCTAAAATTCTTTAAAAAATAGGTCTTAGTAGATGTTAGTAATATATTTTCTTTACCCCCTCCAGCCCTACACTCTCTCAAACTTTTGTTTGCCATTATAATTAGCTTTTTCCTTGTATTTTAAAAAGTTATTTTTGTGATGTTACATTAAGCATTTCATGGAAAATAATTCCAATGATTTCAAAATACATTCTTGGATTCAATAAATATCTTTTTAGATTATATTCAAACATGATCTAGAAAAATTACAGAATAAACTATATTTAAAATCAGCTATAGAATAAAATAAGTAAGGTAACTATATAAACTATAAATTTCAAGGGTAGTGTTGTGGGTTAAATGGTGGTCCCCAAAAGATATGTCCACTTGGAACCTGTGAATGTTTGCAGTTGGGGGTATCCCCCACAAAAGTATACACACTTTAACAGCTGATAGCTCAATTTTGAAAAAGAATCTTTGAAGAATTAAATAGAGGCTCTTGAGATGTGATCATCCTGAATTAGAGTGGGCCTTAAGTCCAATGGTCAGTGTCCTTAGAAGAGAAGACACAGGGAAGAAAGTCATGTGAAGTGAGATAGAAACCGAAATAATATATCTACAAACCCAGGAACACCAAGGAGTTTTGGCAGTGACCAAAATCTGAAAGAAGCAAGGCAGGATTCCTTGATATCAGACTTCTAGCTTCCAGAAATATTACAGAATACATTTCTGTTGTTTTAAGTGATCAAATTTGCAGTTATGTATACAGTGTCCCCCCACCCAAAAAAAAGTATACACACTTTAACAGCTGATAGCTCAATTTTGAAAATAAAATGTATTTTAATAAACACTGCCTTTATAGTTATTAAAAGTGTGTATACATTTTTTGGCGATACCCTATATTAAGGTAGCTCAAAGAAATGATTGCCCCTAACCTCTCTGCCTGCCTGCCTGATTGCCCTTAACTACCTCTGACTGCCTGCCTGATTGCCCCTAACTGCCCTCCCCTGCTGGCCTGATCTCACCCCCAATTGCCTCTCCTTGCCTGATCACCCCTAACTGCCCTCCTTTGCTGTCCTGTTCTCCTCCCCAACTGCCCTCCCCTGCCAGCCTGGTTGTCCCCAACCGCCCTCCCCTGGCAGCCTGATCTCCCTCAACTACCATTCTCTGCAGGGCCAATTTGGTTCTGATTGGTAAGTTTCTATGCCAGTGAGTGTCAAAAGCTCTGCCTCCTAGGCAGCCATGGCTCCTTACAGTCACCCAGATTTTGTTCTGATTGGTCAGTTTATATGCTAATCAGCGTCTCTGGGCCTATCAATGGGGCCTTATCAGAAAGGCAGGGATGATCAGCACCCCCAGTGGAGGCCTGGAGAGAAATGGAGGCGCAGTTGTTGGCCAGGCTGGGAGATAAAGAGAGACAAGTTCTGACAACGGCTGCCACAGAGGCTTTGGATCAGACCCTGGCTCTCTCTATGCAGGCCTCTCTTGGGCCTGATCTGCAGCCCCCTAGGAAGTCAGTGCTGGGTCGGGGACACAGCAGTCTGGTCAAGCCTTCCATCATTTTGACTCTGTCTCTTTGTTATATAGATTACAATTTTTTAATTAAAAAATAAGCATTTATTACCTACAAAAAATGTGAAGAAAATTGTATTGGAACCAGGCCACACCCATTGTTTAAATATTACATGTGGCTGCTTTCTTGAGGTAACAGCAGAGATGAATACTTACAACAGAGACCATATGGGGCAAAAAGCCTCAAATGTGTACTTTATGGCCCTTTATGGAAATGTTGCAGATCCTGATTTTTCTCTTCCAGTTCTCCTACCCCACCTTACTTAACCCCTTATTCCTAATAAAACTTTAATTTTTCTTCTTCATGCATACTTCCAAATGGAAATTCCAATAATACCATAATTAAAAGTGCCCACATTGTAAGTTTTCTTCCATTACAATCAAAGTCTTGGTTGGTGGTGAATTTGAAAATGGAAGAAATCGACAGACCCCAGAAAACTTGGGAGCTGGGTGTGGTAGATGGGAGAGGTCTGGAAAGGCTAAATTTTATCTTGTGCTATGAATTTTAGAGCTTTAGAATCTAGAGTACCTAAGTCATAGATTAACCTGGGTAAGCCCTCTAAGGTCAGCTTGGACTTCTTATCTGTTTCAGCAATAGATTATTGAGTCTAATATAAACTAAATGTAGCAGAATCTCATTCATTGTCTTCCTTCCATCCCAAGCCGATTGCAGCTGCCTAGAAACACCAAATTACTTTAGAGGCCTATTTGCTGCACATTTCTAAGAACTTTACTGAATTTCTTTGTTTATTTTCAAATGTGATAGAACTGAGTACACATTAGAATAAGTATATTGTTATAAGCAGAGGACTGGTAAATGCTTATTAAGTGGTTAAACTCACAGGAAGAACTTTTTAGGCATTTAAATCATAAGAAATATTTTAAAAATCATAAGAAATATTTTAAAATATTTGTTATTTTTTAAAAACAATACTACAAAACAGAAGTTTTTCAGAAATCAAATTTGAAGTAGATTAAAACTAATTTGATTGTCAGAAACTCTGTAAAACCCAAAGGATATTGGAACTATAGAATTAGAAATTTGAGCTAGGTAAAGACTGTTTTTGTTCTCTCTCTCTCTCTCTCTCTCTCTCTCTCTCTCTCTCTCTCTCTCTCTCTCTCTCTCTTCTCCCTCTCCCCCTATGCTTCCATTTTCTTCTTCCCAAGGTAGATGTATTAGTCAGGGTTTCTTAGAGAAACAGAAAAACAGGATCATGTACAGGTGGAATCGAACTCACAACTTTTTGGTGTATGGGACGAAGCTCCAATCAATTGAGCCACCCGGTTAGGACTGTTTTTGCAAAGCCTTTAATGTAGTTTAGTTATGGTTAACTTATATTCTACCATGTTGTACATAATTTTTTTGTGGAGAAACAGTGGCTTCTTTCATTTAAATACCTAACATTGATTTCATTTATCTTTCTCTCAATATTTTTCTAGCTTCACTTAGAAACCTGAAGTCTTCACAACTTCCTGCAGAAGGTAATATATGTTATTTTGTGTGTGTTTGTATTTTTTTCCCCTAGAGACCTGTTCTGAAGGGATGGAGTATTGAACTTCCTTAGGAACATAGTTGATGGTCTGGTCTGAGGTCCAGCCTTGTGTCTAGATGAAGAATATGCTGATCTGAATGCTGTGCTGTGAGGGATCCTGAATGACTCTGCCCCTCAGTCCCCAAAGCAGTTGAATTCCATTTGAAAATTATGGAGCTTTCTCTATCAGACACTGTTCTAGGCTCTCCAGGGAACACAAAGATGAGTAAGACCAAGAGAGAGCCCCCAGGGAGCTCAGTTTTGTGAGATCACACAGACATGGGCACAGCTGTCACATCGAGTGTGCCAGGAGTCTAGAGGAGGGAGCTGTTAACCCCGAGGCTCAGAGAAGACATCACAGGGGATGTATCATGAGAACTGGGTCTTAAAGAAGAGGACTATTAGAATATAAAAAGATTTATACATTCTAAAGAGAAATACTAGAGTAAGGAGTATTATAATAGACAAGGAAGATTTTATAGGGCATGTCAGACCACAGGAATATGTGAGGAAAGACACAGAAATGCAATTGTGCTTGGTGTTTTCTTTCTGAAGTGTTGGAGCAATGTAGGGAGTGATTGGATTTGAAAGATAAGTAGTTTTGGAAAAGAGGGCTTTCAAAGCAACAAAAGGCATTTAAATGTTTTTTTTTTCTTTTTAAAAAAATATTTTTATTGACTTTAGATAGGAAGGGAGAGAGAGATAGAAACATCAACGATGAGAGGGAATCATTGATTGGCTGCCTCCTGCACACCTCCTCATGGGGATCGAGCCTGCAACCTGAGCATGTGCCCTTGACCGGAATCGAACCTGGGACCCTTCAGTCCGTTGGCTGATGCTCTATCAGCTAGGGCTAAATGTTTTTTTCAAGCAGAGAGAGATCTTTGAAGAATCTTAGAGTTGAATGAATCACATCTATGTTATAGAATGATATACTTGGTTGCAATGTAAGGTATGAACGGAAGACAGGAGAGTTTGAGACAGAGATAGAATTAGGAGGCTTTTGCAGTATCTACCAGGCATCCTCAAACTATGGCTTGTGGGCCACATGCGGATGTTTTTGCCGCCACTGCCTGTCCTGCTTAAAATAAGGTATGTACAGTGTGCATAGGAATTTGTTCATAGTTTTTTAAAAACTGTAGTCTGGCTCTCCAGTGGTCTGAGGGACAGTGAACTGGCACCCTGTTTAAAAAGTTTGAGGACCCCTGATTCCAGACCAAGCATGTCAAACTGAAAGGCTAACATGAGCCAACTAAACAAGGTTTAAGTTTATGTGTGCAGCAAAAAAACAAAAGCTTAAATTTTCATAGAAACCTAGGTTTATTTTGATAGAGACATGCTGAATACAAAGGGCTGAAATAAATGGGTAATTGTTAACATAAAATAATAGAACGTTTTAATAAAAGTTAATACTTTTTCTTGAGCATTAACTTACCAGACACTGAATAATTGCACAAATTAATAAACATAATGCAAATAAACCTATTTTTCTTGTTCTCTGAAAGCAAAATATCTCCTGTTGCAAACACCAGATAAGACAGTCCAAAACTAATGATGTGGCAACCAGCTGCTAAAATATTCACTGCTAGTATTAGTTGAGAGAAATGGTGCGCCTGCACATAAGGTGGGTAAGGGAAATGAATGCAACATGATTATAGGAATCAGTCATTAGTGAATGTTGTAGTTGATTATTAATAACTAGAGGCCCAGTGCACAAATTCGTGCATGGGTGGAGTCCTGCCAGCTTGCCCTGATCAGTGCCAATTGGTGCGGGAGAGAGAGTGTAGTGGGAGGGGCTGCAGGTGGTTGGTGGGCCGGCCCCACTACTGATCAGGTAGGGGGGTTGTTTGGGGATGGGGTCAGCCAGAGGGAGGGGCCAAGGGCGGTTGGTAAGCTGGCTTCGCCCCCTTGTTGAACTCCTGGTTGAGGAGACAATTTGCATATTAGCAAATTGGATTATATTATATAGGATTATGTATAACAGGATATTGTAAAAATTAAGTTATGAAATTTTTATTAAAACATTTCATATATACCGTTATATTGACTGGGCTGCAAAAATATTCGGTGCTGCATGTTTTCCATGGGTGCAAGTTTGACATGCTAGATTCTAGATGAATGGTAATGGGGACTTAAACTAGGGGATGGTAGCTGGGTGATACTGGGAGATATGTATAGACCAAGGCTTGAGAAAAGATGGGATATGACTGCTGGTTCTGGAATCTACCCTCTATCTCATCAGTGAAGTAGGAGGTGAAATCACCCTAGCTGATCACAGGAGTGAATGGAGAACAGTAGTGGTAGACAGGTGCCAAACCCACTGAGTGTGAGGGAGTGACCGGCTATTGTAAATGATCACTGCAGGCATTAACAAGAAAAAAGGAGGGAGGAGAAAGCATAAAATGATAGCATTTCCATAAGAACTGTTATAAAGGAGAAGGGTGAAAATTATAGCATGGAGGAAGGTGAAAGAACATAGAATACTTACCATGCTTAGATTCCTTGCCATTTGAGTTAATACTTTGGGTACTTGGCCCTGTTAAAATTCATGTTTATATGATTACCTAGTACTTTCTTTAAAAACATGGAATCAGATCTTGAAGATAAATATTAGGCAAAAAAACATGAAAGCTTTTAGTGTTTACCAGCTAAAGTTCAAACTTCTGAGAAATTAAGAAACCTTCAAACTTGCCTCCTCATGAGTCTCTTTCTTTTTAGTTTTATCTTCGGCATCTTTCCCTTGCGCACATGTAGCTACCCACATCTAACTCTAATGATTCTCAATGAGCCAAGTGTTAGGTAAGAAACATTACACATTGTGGTGTTTCAGATAACTTGATTTGGGACTGAAATGAATGTCTCCTTAAATTCAGATTTGCTTTAAAATCCTCCCTTTTTCTCATCTAGTTAAGTGATCTTTATTTGGTTGTGAAATTCAAAGTCTTGAATCCTTCACAGAAAATGCAGGTGACATCAACAGAGGAAAGAGATTAATGCAGAGTTTAGCATAAGCAGGCTTCATTCATATAAAATTTTTCCCCACCTTACAGTTCATGTTAAAAATGATGAAATTATAGTCATCATTGGTACAGGTGAGCTGTAACAGATATACCTAGCAAACCCCTACCAGTCATGGACATATCATGTCAATTTATGGGGAAAATGTGAGATTCCATGTTGGAAAATACTTGTTGATTGCAGGGCTTAATTTTTACTTTAAAAGAGTCAACTTCTATATTAAATCCTCATAATAAGAGTGATTATATGGCAACAAAATCTGTGAGACAATTTTGTAGTTGAATTATTTGGAAGTCTGTATAACTGAGAAGGAAGGAAAGAAGAATCTGTGAGTTTTGCTCACTTTCTGATTCTCCACATAAAAATAAAAAACTTAAAATTTATCCAGCTTGCTCAAACTGAATGCCATCTTATTATTTTTAATACCTTTAACTTCTGCATTTATTTTTGCCTGAAGTGTCACCCTTAGGAATAAGCTTTTAGATTTGATATTACTGATTTATTCTCTCTCATAAAAATGTAGAAGGAAACAACCACATCATTAGTTATTCCATTTCTACCCCCAGAAGCATGATATATCAAATAAATATAATAGTCTCTGACCAAAAGTGAAGCAGGGGCTTTCCCAGGGGTGAGGACGACGGAGCCCCTAGCACTAGCACGCTTGCATGCACGACTCCGGAGACCAGGTTCTGTGACGCAGGTCTAATTTTATTGAGGAAGTACAGGTATTTATAGGTGGAGGTGGCCAATCATAGAACACCTTCTTAGGGTAGCCAATGAGTGTAAAGGTTGGGGTACTGTGTATGTGGCAATAGGAGGGGCTCAGGCGGGCGTTGCCATCTTCCTGGTGTGCCAGAAAGATCTGAACTGCTGGAGTGCGCTCACAGTATTGCACCAGCCGCTGCACCGAGACAAAACCTCCTGTGCTCTACCTACACAAAAGATTCATTGTCATTTAGTTGAGAAATAAATTTTCTTATTTTTTCCATGGATATTAAAACACCTGAATTAATTTCAAAATACTTAAAAACATTCTCACATACATAATACATACTGTTTATCAAATAATACATAATACTAGTGTAGGAGAAAATGAGTTAATCTTTGGATTAGGTTTAATATTTTATTTATACACTGCATCCCAAAAATGTATACACACTTTGAATGATTATAAAATCAGTGTTTATTAACATAAAATTCAATTTCAGAATTTAAAAGTATCTACAGAAATGAATTTTTTTTTTTGTCAATGCCTGTTTTCAACTGATGACCTTTCTGGTCCAGGCACTGCTAATAATGCGAAGCAATGGAATAGCAATCATCAAGAATTATTGAGTTCATTATATTCCACAAATGAGTGAGATCATGTGTATTTATCTTTCACCAACTGGCTTATTTTGTTTAGCATAAGTTCCATCCATGCTGTTGCAAATGGTAATAATTTCTACTTTATTACAGCAGCGTAGTATTCCATTGTGTAGATGTACCACAGTTTTCTAATCCACTCACCTGCTGATGGGCAGTCATTGAGTTAGGAGATGGATAATAATATACAAAGATTTAGATAGTAATTTTTAAGAAGAATAATTTAGTTTGGCACTTGTGTGCCCTCAATTCATTGACTGTTGCAGGTTTTGTACTGTATACTTTATCCTTTATGTATCTCTATTTAAAAAAGTCTAATGGCTCTTTAGGATAAATTTTCTTTGTTCAAAATGTAGTCTGACTTCACCCATTATTTCAAATCAATTAAGCCTGAAAAGGAGTGAAAAGTGAGTTGTCAACTGCTAAATCATGTATACATTGTTTTGGGGGACACCTTGTTATTCTGGTAATGTTTAATTTTTTTCAATGTAAGTCTAATATTTTTGGAATAAGACCAGCAGCAAAATAATGTTCTAGTACAATGTTATGTAATATGATGTGGAAAATATAACACATGAAGTTCTTACCAAGCTTTTGTTTTTTATTCTTATTCTGTGTGTGTGTGTGTGTGTGTGTGTGTGTGTGTGTGTGTGTCCAGTTAATACTTCTCTGCCTGTACTGGTGGATACAAAGGCTGTGCTCACTTGCCCTTCTAACCTGTTGACAAATGTGATCATGACAACATGGGAAATAATCCTTAGAGACAAGCCTCCCTGCATTAGAATCCGCAGGAGAGACATAAATGAGACCTCAAAAAAAAACTGCACTGACAAGAGAATTACCTGGACCGACAGACCTGACCAGATTCCTGCCCTTCAGATTGACCCAGTGGCCATCACTCATGAAGGGGATTACAGGTGTACAGTGGCAGCACCTGATGGGAATTTCCATTATGGATATCACCTCCGAGTGTTAGGTAAGGAATATTATACACTGTGGTGTTTCAGAAAACCAGATTTTGGACTTAAAGGAACATTTCTCTAAATTCCATGTCTAATGTGTTAGGACTATAACATTTTCTTCATCTCCGCAGTGGCTCCTGAGGTGACCCTGTTTCAAAGCGAGGATAGAAGTGCGGTGTGCAAGGCAGTTGCAGGGAGGCCGGCTGCCCGGATATCCTGGACCCCAGCGGGAGATTGTGTCCTCGCGTATGAAGATAGGAGCAATGGCATAGTGACAGTCCAGAGCACGTGCCACTGGGCGGATGGCAATGTGACTATTGTGTCCTGCTCTGTCTTCCATGAGACTGGTAACTGGAATTGGTCCATAGAGCTGAATTCAGGTAACTAATTCTAGTTTTGTGTTTGATTTTCCATTCTTTCAGAGGAGTTGTGGTAAGGAAGAAAAAGGAGTGTGCAGAGAATTTCTCTCAAGGATGTTCTCTCCACCTTCTGTGTTATCTCCTTCTCTTGCACTAAGTAAGAGGGATAGCTAGAAGAAAAATACAGAAACTTGTTGTAAGGAGCCATATTTTAAAAGAATGAGGCATATTTTTTAATAAGTAAAATAAAAAAGAATTTAATGTTCACTTCTTTCTAGTAGTAAATTGGCTTGAGTAGTGTAATTTCTCTGGCATACAATATCTACAACTTAGGAGTTCAATCTTTCTTTTCCTTATGTTTGGTTCATTCATAATCTTTGATGGCTGTGGGAGCAGTGGCTCCGCGCCAGCTGTGGGTGCAAGCGGGGCCAGTGCTGAGAGCAGGTGTGAGCACCAGGTGGGACCATGGCATGCTGGAGCAAAGAATTTTCAGTAACCAACAGAGGCTCTCCTGATGACAGCAACCAGTGCCCCACCTTGGTCTGGCGCCCCCACTCACCGGCTCCACCATCCTGCCACGGCCAACACCTGACATGTTCCACACGCACCCCCTGGTGGTCAGTGCACATCATAGCAACCGGTTGTTCTGCTGTTCACTCTAGTTGAATATTAGGGTTTTAGATACATAGATTTCTTTTTTATTTTTTACTTAACTTTTATTTATTTATTTTAATTTCATTTTATTGGTTAAAATATTACAAAGTGGTACATATGTCTTTTTTCCCCCCCTTGACCTTTCCCAGGCCTCCCCTACTCCCAGTGTTTTGTGTTCATTAGTTATGCTTATATGCATGCATAAAAGTCTTTTGATTGATCTCTTACCCCACCCCCTGCCAACCCTCCCCAAACTTCCTGCTGTAGTTTGACAGTCTGTTTGATGCTGCTCTGCTTCTGTATCTATTTTTGTTCATCAGTTTATAATGGTCTTTACTATCCATAAATGAGTGAGGTCATGTGGTATTTTTCTTTCGTTGACTGGCTTATTTCATTTAGCATAATGCTCTCCAGTTCCATCCATGTTGTTGCAAATGGTAAAAATTCCTTCTTTTTTACAGCAGCATAGTATTCCATTGTGTAGATGTACCACAGCTTTCTAATCCATTCATCTGTTGATGGGCACTTAGGCTGGTCCAAATCTTAGCTATGGTGAATTGTGCTGCTATGAACATAGGGACGCATATATCCTTTCTGATTGGTGTTTCTGGTTTCTTGGGATGTATCCTTAGAAGTGGGATCACTGGGTCAAATGGCAGTTCCATTTTTAAATTTTTGAGGAAATGCTATACTGTCTTCCATAGTGGTTGCACGAGTCTGCATTCCCACCAGCAGTGCACGAGGGTTCCTTTTTCTCTGCATCCTCTCCAGCACTTGTCGTTTGTTGATTTGTTGATGATAGCCATTCTTACAGGTGAGATGGCACCTCATTGTTGTTTTGATTTGCATCTCTCATATGATTAGTGACTTTGAGCATATTATCATGTCTCTTGGCTTTCTGAATGTCCTCTTTTGAAAAGTGTCTATTTAGGTCCTTTGCCCAATTTTTGATTGGATTGTTTATCTTCCTTTTGTTAAGTTGTGTGAGTTCCCTATATATGTTGGAAATTAAACCTTTATCGGTGATAACATTTGCAAATATGTTTTCCCGTGCAGTGGGCTTTCTTGTTGTTTTGTTGATGGTTTCTTTTGCTGTGCAGAAGCTTTTTATTTTGTTGTAGTACCATTTGTTTATTTTCTCTTTAGTTTCCAATGACCTCAGAGCTGTATCGGTAAAGAAATTGCTTTGGCACATGTCTGAGATTTTGTTGTTTTTGGATTCCTCTAGTATTTTTATGGTTTCCAGTCTTATCTTTAAGTACTTTATCCATTTTGAATTTATTTTTGTGTATGGTGTAAACTGGTGGTCTAGTTTAATTTTTTTGCATATATCTGTCCAATTTTCCCAACACCATTTATTGAAGAGACTGTCTCGATTCCATAGAATTTTCATGCCTCATTTGTCATATATTAATTTAGCATATTAGTTCAGGTCTATTTCTGGGTTCTCTGTTCTATTCCGTTAATCTATATGTCTGTTCTTGTGCCAGTACCAGGCAGTTTTGAGAACAGTGGCTTTGAAATACAGCTTGATATCTGGTATTGAGATCCCACCAACTTTGTTCTTCTTTCTCAGGATCACTGCAACTATTCAGGGTCTTTTTTAAATTCCAGGTGAATTCATTCTAGGTCTGTGAAATATGCTGTTGGTATTTTAATGGGGAGTGCATTGAATTTATAGATTGCCTTGGGTAGTGTAGACATTTTAAAAATATTGATTTTTACCAATCCATGAACATGACATGTTCTTCCATCTATTTATGTCTTCCTCTATCTCCTTTTTTCTATGTCCTATAGTTTTCTGAGTAGCAGTCTTTTACCTCTTTAGTTAAGTTTATTTGTATGGAAAATGGGATTGCTTTTTTAGTCTCTCTTTCTGTAAGTTCACTATTGGTGTATAGAAATGCCATAGATTTCTTGGCATTAATTTTGTATCCTGCTACATTGCCAAATTCATTTATTAAGTCTAATAATTTTTTGATGGAGTCTTTAGGGTTTTTTTATGTACAATATCATGTCATCTGCGAATAAGGATAGTTTTACTTCTTCTTTTCCAATTTGAATGCCTTTGATTTCTTCTTCTTGTCTAATCGCAATGGCTAATACTTACAATACTATGTTGAACAGGAGTGGTGAGAATGGGCATCCCTGTCTTGTTCCTGTTCTTAGGGGAAATGGTTTTAGTTTTTGCCCAGTGAGTATGATGTTGGCTGTGGGTTTGTCATATAGGGCTTTTATTATGTTGAGGTATGATCCTTCTATTCCTACCTTGCTGAGAGTTTTTATCATAAATGGGTGTAGGATTTTGTCAAATGCTTTTTCTGCATCAATTGATATGACTATGTGGTTTTTATCTCTCAATTTGTTTATGTGATGTATCACGTTTATTGATTTGTAGATAATGTGCCATCCTTGCATCCCTGGGATAAATCCTACTTGGCCCTGGTGTATGATCTTTCTGATATACTGCTGGATTCGATTTGCTAGAACTTTGTTGAGTATTTTAGCATCTATGTTCATGAGGGATATTGGTCTGTAATTCTCTTTCATTGTGTCATTTTTTTTAATTTTGTTTTATTGCTTAAAGTATTACAAAGAGTATTGCATATGTATTCTTTTTCCCCCCTTGATCTTCCCCCTGGCCTCCCCTACCCCCCAGTGTCTTGTGTCTATTGATTATGCTTATATGTGTGCATACAAGTCCTTCAGTTGATCTCTTACGGTAATACTGGCTTCATAGAAAGAGCTTGGAAGTGTTCCTTTCTCTTGCATTTATTGGAATAGTCTGAGGAGGATATATTTTAGTTCTTCCTTGCATGTTTGGTAAAACTCCCCTGTGAATCCATCTGGTCCCGGGCTTTTGTTTCCTGGAAGCTTTTTGATTACTGCTTCAATTTCTTCCATAGTTATTGACCTATTGAGATTTTTAGATTCTTCCTGATTGAGTTTTGGAAGGTTATGTTTTTCTAGGAATGTGCCCATTTTCTCCAGATTGCCCAGTTTGTTGGAATAGAGTTGTTACTAGTGTTTTTCAACAATCCTTTGTATTTCTGTGGGTCTGTTGTTATTTCTCCTCTTTCATTTCTGATTTTGTTTCTTTGCTTCTTGGTGAGCTTGGTTAGAGGTTCATCAACGTTGTTTATCCTTTCAAAGAACTAGCTCTTGTTTTTTTTTTGATCTTTTGTATTGTTTGGTCTCTATGTCGTTTATCTCTGCTCTGATCTTTATTATTCCATCCTTTATTTACCCAAGAGTCAATTTGTGATTCAGCCCCTGGGTGGCAGTGTTTCTGGATTGACATCCGGGTCTATAGGTCCTCTCTAGCTAATGTTTAGATTTTGTTTTCCCTGTGGCACTTAATACTGGTTTGGGGGAATGTGCTACCCCAGAGCTGGTTCTCTGATCTTATTCCTGCTCTGATCCCCAGGTTCTACAAGAACAACTTTTCCCTGCAGTTTCTTAGATTGTCCCCAATTTGGTGATCCCATGTATTGGGCTTAGTAATCAAAAACAAGGATTTAAGAAACCAAGATGGCGGCATAGGTAAATACCTGGAATTGCTGCCTCACACAACCATTTCAAAACCACAGTGAAAAGAAAAAATGGACACCACCCAGACCCACAGGAAAGCTGGCTGAGTGGAAATTCTATAACTAGAAAGAGACTGAGACTCAGAGGAGGTGTGGAAGTAAAGTGCAGAGCTACAAAGGCATGCAGAAAGGGAAAAGGGCTCGTGGAAAGGGCTGGTGACTGAGGATGCAGTTGTCTTTTTCAATCTGGAGGGAGTCACAAGCTCCTGATGGCTCTGAAATCCAGTTCCGGGAGAGTTTCTGGGGATCCAGACTCAAATGGAAAGAAGCTGGACTGTGTGGCGCCAGGAAGAACTTCAGAGTGGCTTTCTCTCAGCGGTGCTGAGGGACACTGAGACCCAGTGCCTCTTAGGGCAGGGTTGAGAATCAGCCATAGCTGTTTGCTCCACCCTGTTGATTCCCCAAGACCCCACCCCACTCAAGCTGCTTGCAGAGGCTTTTGCATATAAAAGGCTGGGTAGCCTCAGGCAGAAGCTAAAATAGCATCTCCTTAGAGATCCAAGAGCCAGTGTACCCAGTGGTCAGAGCAGGAACACCCATATTACAACTCCTCAGATCCATAAGGGACACTCTCATGGGGCAGACTCAGTGAGCTCCAAAGCCCCACTGAAGCAAGTCTTGCCCCATAAGGGTGTCTCCAGCACAGAAGTTCTCTCACCATAGACACAGCTGATTCTCACAGCCAAGTGGCCTGGAGGTCAATTGCTCCCAGTGATACCAACAATAATCAAGGTTCAGCTACAATAAGACTGTGCACAAAGCCTACAAAGCAGTGCAACAAGAGTGTCCACCTCAGGTAATTGGGGAGGCTGAGCCACTGGGCCCTATAAGACATCTAGCACAGAAAACCACTCTATTAACACAGGGAAGCAGCCAAAATGTGGAGATAAAGAAACAGGTAACAAATGACAGAAATGGAGGAAAGCAAACAACTGGATATAGAGTTCAAAACCATGGTTATAAGGTTTTTCAAGAAATTTCTAGAGACCACCGATGAATTTAGTGAGACCTTTGAGCATATGAAAAAGCACCAGCGAGAAATTAAGCATGCACTGACTGAAATAAAGAATAATATACAGAGATCCAACAGCAGACTAGCAGATTGCAAGAATCAAGTCAAAGATATGAAACATGAAGAAGCAAAAAGTACCAAACCGAAAAACCAAAAAGAAAAAAGAATCCAAAAATATGAAGATAGTATAAGGAGCCTCTGGGACAACCTCAAGCATACCAACATCCAAATTATGGGGGTGCCAGAAGAAGAGAGAGAAGATATTGAAAACCTATTTGAAGAAATAATGACAGAAAACTTCCCCTACGTGGTGAAAGAAATGGACTTACAAGTCCAGGAAGCACAGAGAATCCCAAACAAAAAGGAACTCAAGGAGGACCACACCAAGACACCTCATAATTAAAATGCCAAGGGCAAAAGTAAAAAAATAAAAAAAAAATGCCAAGGGCAAAAGACAAAGAGAGAATATTAAAAGCAGCAAGAGAAGAGCAGTCAGTTACCTACAAAGGGGCACCCCACGACTTTCAGCTGATTTCTCAACAGAAACTTTGCAGGCCAGAAGGGAGTGGCAAGAAATATTCGAAGTGATGAATAGCAAGAACCTACAACCAAGATTACTTTACCCAGCAAAGCTATCATTCAGAATTGAAGGTCAGATAAAGAACTTCACAGACAAGAAAAAGCTAAAGGAGTTCATCACCAGACAACCAGTATTATATGAAATGCTGAAAGGTATCCTTTGGGAAGAGGAAGAAAAAGAAAAAGTAAAGATAAAAATTATGAACAACAAATACATATATATCAACAAGTGAACCTAAAAATCAACTGAATAAAAAAAATCTGATGAACAGAATAAACTGGTGAATAGAATAGAATCAGGGGCATAGAAAGGGACTGGACTGACAATTCTCAGGGGGAAAGGGGTGTTGGGGGTGCAGGAAGAGACTGGACAAAAATTGTACACCTACAGATAAGGACAGTTGTGGGGGATAAGGGCAGAGGGTGGAGTGGGAACTGGGAGGAGAAGTGTTATGGGGGGAAAAAAGAAGAACAACTGTAATAATATGAACAATAAAGATCTAAGAAAAAAAAGCAAAAAAAAAAAAGCAAGGATTTAAAGAGAGAGAGAGAGAGAGAGAGAGAGAGAGAGAGAGAGAGAGAGAGGAAAGGAGCCAGAGTAAGTGTGCGAACTCTGATGCTGTGGTTCAAGTCTGTGCAGTCTTTTTTCCCTTGGGTCTAAGCATCTGCACACTGTTAAAATTGTTAGACTGCCCTTTTGCACCCAGTTCAGTTATGGGTTGCTTTTTAGAGCTCCCTTCTGTTAGCAGCCCGGCAGACCCCTTCCACATTCGCGGATCATGCCAGCACAGTGGCTGTGGACTTTTCTGGGTGCAGACTTCTCCGAATCCTCCAGCTCCCACCCGGACCACAGACCTTACCTTATCCCAGGTGAAAGCTGACCTTTCCTGACCTTTCCGTGAGGGGGTGCAGAGCTCCTCGGAATCCACACTGGCTGCTTGGGGACCGGTGTTCCCGAGTTCGCAGCTGTTCGCTGGGTGTGTTGTTGTGTACTCCCAGGATTTCCAGGCTTCCAACAACATCCAGTCTCCCCTTCAAGATGGTGCAGTCTCTGCATCAGAGCCTGTAGCTCCTGGATGGATACCAGAAGCAGAGGAGGTTGCCCTGTCAGGGGAACTCCATCTGGCAATCCCCCACAGTCCCCTGGAGTATAGCTGACCCTCAACTTATAAACAAACACTCCCCGTGCGACCACACACTCTCCCTTCGTTCTCTCACTCACACTCTATCTTGCAGTCTGCCTTTGTGTCAGCAGCCATCTTCCTTCTTCTTTGTCTTATATTGTTTGAGGAACTGCCATCCTGTTTTCCTTAATGACTATACTAGTTTATATTTCCACAAGCAGTGAATAAGGGTTCCTCTTTCTCCACAACCTCTCCAACACTTATTACCTGTCTTATTTATAAGAGCTATTCTAACAGGTGTGAGGTGGTATCTCATTGTGTTTTGATTTGCATTTCCCTAATAGCTAGTGAAGCTGAAAATCTTTTCATATATTTGTTGACAATTTCCATGTCTTCTTGAGAGAGGTGTCTGTTCAGGTTCTCCGCTCATATTTTAATTGAATTATTTGTTTGGTATTCAATTGTATGAGTTCTTTAAATATTAAGGGTATTAACCTCTTGTTGGAGGTTTTCTTTACAAATATAATCTCTCATTCAGTTGGTTGCCTTTTTGTTTTGTTGTCAGTTTCTTTTTCTGTACAGAAACTTTTTAGTTTGATACAATCCCATTAATTTATTTTTACCTTTACTTCCCTTGCCTTTGGAATCAAATTCATAAAATGTTCTCTACAACCAAAGTTTAAAAGTTTAGTACCTATGTTTTCTTCTATGTAATTTATTGTATCAGATTTTATATTTAAGTCTTTGATCCATTTTGAATTATTTTTATACATGGGGACAAACTGTAATCTAGTTTCATTCCAATTTTCCCAGCACCATTTATTGACGAGGCTTTTTTTTTCTCTCTCTCTCTCCATTGTGTGTTTCTGGCTCCTTTGTCAAAAACTATTTGCCCATGTACATATGGTTTTATTTCTGGGTTCTCAATTTTGTTCCATTGGTCTGTATGTCTTTTTTCTGCATATAGTATGTTATGTTGGTTATTATAGCTCTGTAGTATAATTTGAAGTCAGGTAGTATGAAACACCCAGCTTCATTCCTTTTTTCTCAGGATTGTTTTGATTATTTGGGGTCTTTTGTACTTCCATACAAATTGATGATTTTTTTGTCCTATATTAAAAAAAAATGCTATTGGGGATTGCATTAAATCTGTACATTGTTTTAGGTAATATGGCCATTTAACTATGTTAATTCTTCTAATCCATGAACACAAACTATCTTTCCATTTCATTGTGTCTATCAATCTCTTTTAATAATGCATTGCAGTTTTCAGTATATAAATCCTTCACTTCCTTTATTAAGTTTATTCCTAGATATTTTATTATTTTTGTTGCAATTGCAAAAGGAATTCTTTTTTTCCCTATTTTTTCTGAGTTTTCATTGTTAGTATATAGGAAAGCAGCAGATTTTTGTACATTGATTTTGTATCTTGCAACTTTACTATATTTGTTTATTGTTTCTAAGAGGTTTTTTTTTTTTTTTTTTTTTTTTTTTTTTTTTTTTTTTTTTTTTTTTTTTTTTTTTTTTTTTTTTTTTTTTTTTTTTTTTTTTTTTTTTTTTTTTTTTTTGTAGAGACCTTAGGGTTTTTCTAAATACAGTATTGGAGACCCCTTACACGTCCAGCGTGGTTCAGGGTTCCTGTTCAGGGTTTGACTTCTGAAGGAGGCTGCACACAAAATGAAGAGAGAGAGACTAGAAGAGAATCAATTTGGAAACTGGGGGACCAGGTGTGGCATCTTTCCTCTACCAGGGTAGATTGCTCACTGATGCCTGGGTCTCACCAGCCTTTTATTGAGTCTCTGAGAAAACAACCATATCCTTAGGCAGGAAATTCAGACAATAAACAGGCATCAATAATTTACATGTAAGTAACAGGTAGGGGTTTGCTTTAACTAACAATGTTTCAACTTAGTGGGTGCATAGCTCTGTCTTTTCAGAGCAACCAAAGTTGGTGAAAACAATCAGTTTCCAGCATACAGAATCATGTCATTTGCAAAAAGTGACACTTCTATTTATTCATTCCCTATTTGAATGCCTTTTGTTTCTTTATCTTGCCTAATTGCTCTGGCTAGAACTTCCAGAACTATGTTGAATAAGAAAGATAAGAGTGGTCATCTTTGTCTTGTTTTAATTTTAGAGGAAAAGCTCTAAAGTATGATATTAGATCTTCCGGTTCTTTATGATTCTGACTAGGAAGGTTATATTTTTCTAAGAACTTATCCATTTCTTCTTGGTAGTACATAGTCTTTGATAGTATTCAATATGATCATTTGTATACCTGTGATTAGATGGGTGTCCTTGAACACTATTGATGCCACGGTTCTTACAGTATTTCATGACAATTGATGGTGACAGTTATACAACAGACTAGAGGCCTGGTGCAAGAAATTCATGCACGGGGAGAGGGTGGGGGTCCCTCAGCCCAGTCTTCCCCCTCTCACAGTCTGGAACCCTCAGTGGATGTCCTATGATGGCCCCAGTCTGGCAGGCGCCATGTGTGTGTGTGTGTGTGTGTGTGTGTGTGTGTGTGTGTGTGTGTATGACCACTGGAGGCCTGCCCCCAGTCGCATCTGAGGCTCAAAGCAGTTGTCTTGTGTGTATCTATCTGCTGGGGGCCTGCCCCCAGGCACACTGTGGAGGCTTGGAGTAGATACCCCTCTGTGTTGATCTCTCAGACTCCTGCCATTCCCTGCATGTTGTTCTCTTTTTTGAGCTGTGGCCAGGGCTGGGTGCTGCCTGCTGGCCAGGCTTGCCTGCTCCCCATCTTTCTCCAGTCACTGGGAAGTGGGGAAAGCCCTGCCTGCCTCGCAGCCAGGCTGGCCTTTCCTGCTCCCCGATCCCCCTAAGGGGACTGGGAAGCAGGCACACGCCTTCCACTGTCACGTAGCTTCCGGCCTTTCCTGCTACAGACCTGCTCATGGGTTGTTGGGTTGTCAATTGCTGAGGCAATGCCTGCTGGGCTCACATTGCCAGAGTTATGCTGCCAGTGTCCTGCCCCACCACTATGGGAACTGCCATCTTTGTTTTGGAGTGATGGTTAATTTACATATTACTCTTTTATTAGATAGGATACTCCTCAACTAGAAATTTCTGCAGACTATATTGAAGGAAGTCATTATGTTATACAGCCTCATGATGATACTGAGGACATCACAAATGGTTCAAAAGAAAGTTTCAGAGAACAATATATATATATATATATATATATATATATATATATATATATATATATATATATGGTCTTCCAATGGCAAATGTGTCAAGGATAATGAAAAAATGCCATATATCAAACAGAAAAGATTGCAAAAGATGACAAAAAATGTGTTCAAGAATGGACACTTGAGTTCATCAGCTTTATTACATCTGTAGCAACTGAAGGATGCCATCAAGAAAAATGGAAGCCAATCAATGGAGAAGATATTATTTTTGCTATGTCTATCTTAGGCTTTGACAGTTATGCAGATCCTCTACAATTACACCTTTGGAAATTCAGAGAGGCAATGGAAGGAGAGAAAAGAATTGGTAGAGCAGTCCTAGCTACAGATAAACTAAGTGAAGAGCCAATAGAGGAGGCATTTACTAGCTAGTTACCAGCTGGTTTAATGATTGCAGATAGTCAACAACAGAATGTTATGGTTTACACAAATAATATCAATAGATTTCTGGTGTTCAACAAATTCAGTTTGCATGATTTGAAGAAATGATGGAGTGAGGAATATAGAGAAGCAAGCAGAAACATCAGAAGGAAATGACTGGTGAAAGGATGTTTCTTTGTATATAAACAACTATCATGTAGCTTCCTGATTCTTCACTATCAGGTTAATACTGACCTGATAATTTTTTTCATGAATTATTTTAAAGAAAAATTGGATTTTAAAAGTTATTATAAAATTTTTGTTTTGGATGAGAGTGTGTCGTTTTGTATGACTCCTGTATGCACATTGTATATTGAAATTTATTACTGTCAGAGATTTGTAGACAGTTTCTTATTTTCATACTGAATCATGCTACATGTGTAATTCAAGTAAGCAGCTGTGTCAATTCATGATGTTTGGCCTTTTAATAAAATATAATATTAGAGTTTAAAATACAATCATATTCTATTAATTATTCACCATAACATCTCTCATATTTATTTGCATATTTCTCAACAGCTTTGTTGAGATTTAATTTACATATAATTCATCCATTTCCAGTGTACAATTCGATGGCTTTTGGTGTATTTATTAAATTGTGCAACCATCATCCTATCAATTTTAGAGAATATTCATCCCTCCAAAAAGGAAACTTGTACTTTTTAGCTTGTACTGTAAGCTTCAGGCAACAAACTAATTTAATGTCTGAGTCTATACATTTCCCTATTTTGAACATTTCATGTAAGTGGAACTATTATTACTTGGCTTTTGTAGCAGGTTTCTTTCATTTAGCAAAATGTTTTCAGGAATCATCTATGTTGTAGCATGTATCAGTATTTTCACATCTATTCTTTATTTTCCATTATCAATCTTTCATGAATTCTAGGCTCTTGTTGTCTATTTCTTGCATCTAGAGCTATGCAGTTATCTGCAATCCCACCTGACCTTCTCTCCTATAGACCAAGCATTCCACCTATTCTCTAAGTCCTTTGGAATAAGTCCTTCCATTACCTTAATTATTTTTGCCCTCTTTTGTTCATCTTTTGTTATACAAATCCTTTCTATAAGGCTGATTATGTAAAATGCTTGTTTTTCTCCCAAGGTAAAGACTAGATGCTATGACTTCCTAAAACTCTTAGTTACCTCTTGCCTTCTACTCACCTGTAAGATTTTTAAAAGAGGAGTCTATACTCATTGTCTCTTCCATGTTGCCTTACATCTACTCTTTGATTTACTTGTATCTTCTGAACAGAAAATGCTCTAATATAAAACACCAAAGATATCCCAGATGCTAAATACTATATAAAATTGTCATTCTTTGTTAATAATTGGCTTCTTTATGGTATTTCGTAAGTTCTCTTTGACCTGCTCATCTGTCATACTGCCATTTTCAGATGGTTCTTTTTTTTAACCTTAAATCAAATTCTTAGTTTTCTTAAATAGATTCTTTTTCATCTCTTCCCACAAAGGAAGACATTTCTATGGGTTCCATCATTTGCCCTCTCTTCTTCTCACCTTTCCCCTTATTCCTTGAGCAATCTTATCCATATACACGGCTTCAACCACTGCCTAATTTTTGACTCTCACATGTGTACTTTTAGCCCAGGTTTCCCTCTTTAGCTATACCACCATCAAAAACAACTTTCAATGGGACAGCTTCAGTTGGATGCATCAAGGATACCTCAACTTGCATATTCATGAAATAGTATTCTTTTCCTCTAGCCTTTTATAAACTCTGCACCTATATTTTATATCTTGATAAATGACTCAAGTCAGAAAATTAAAGATATTATATAAATCACTCTTTATTTCCTATATTCAAAATCAGTTACTATGTTTTGTTACCTTAAAAATCTTTCTGAAATCTGGACCTTTATTTTTCTCCCTGCTGCTTTGGTTGAGAACACAATTATCTCTCACCCAGATTATTGCAAGGTCCTGTGACAGGACTTCTGCGTCCTAGTTTACCTTCCTCCAATTTATCTCCTATATTGTTAGAGTAACCTTTCTAAAATGAAAAACATGCTACTCTCCTCCTTAAATGCCCCCAGTGGCTTCCCTTTGCCTCATGGACAGCTAAACTCAGGGGTGCCAATCTCTATCTGTTGCTCTTCTTAGACTCATACCTTGCTGTTTTCCAACCTGCACTTCATGCATGTGGGCCTTGTTAGGTTTCCTCAAATTGGTACGCTCTTTTAGTCCTCTGTTCTCTTTTTCATGAAATTTCTACTTCTCCATAATGTACTTTCTTTCCCGCAGTCTCTTCTTCCATTCCATTTGATCAATTCCTATTGAGGTTTTAAGACTTGGTTTGATATAGCTCTGAGATAATTTTCTCTCACCCTATAGTTTGGTTAATTGTTCCACTCTATACTCACCAAATACCTCTTGCATGCCTCTGCATGAGCACTTCCATGGTCCTGTAATGGACTTCCCACTTCTCTGATTCCCAGTACAGTCTAAGCTCCTTAAGAATCGGAACCACATATTTCATTTCAATATCCTCAGTGTCTGGCCCAGTACCTGACACATACAAATGACTGCAGAATTAGGTTCAAATCATCACAGATTTAATTTCTATATATCTCACTCTATGCTCCAAACATTAGTTGTTCACTCCTTTTCAAATGTTTGCTTAAATGGTTTCTTTTTCTTGAAAAGTCATTTTTTCTCTTAACCTAATTAATCCTGTTATCAATGAGGCCCAGTTCTAATCTTACCTCATCCTGACCTCCCAGTTAGAGTTCATTAAGCTTTCTTATTCCTTATCTAATCTAATAAAAGAGTAATATGAAAATTAACCCTCACTCCATTACACCCACAAGCCATGCCCACCAGCTACGCCCACCAGTCAATTGGGAGCAAATATGCAAATTAACCCAACTAAGATGGTGGCAGCCATGGAGCTGGAGTTGCCCCAGGCAATGGAGGAAGCCAGGGCTCTACTCAAAGCTACGAAGTTTCAATTATAGAAGATAAACCCCAGATACCTGCTGGGCTGGGACCTTGGGTTGCCAGGGGCAACCCAGGCTTTGAGCGGGGGACCAAGGCAACAAAGTTTCAATTATAGAAGTTAAATAAATCTCAGATACCTGCTTCTAGCCAGGCACCCCAGTAGGGACCTGAACCCTGAAGGGACTGTGGGCAGTCTGAAACGGCCATCAGCCCCTCACCTAGGCTGGCCAGGCACCCCAGCAGGTGGACATCCCCCGAGGGGTCCCAGACTGTGGGAGGGCACGGGCCCGGCTGAGGGATGCCCCCCCTCCCGAATGCACAAATTTTTGTGCACCAGGCCTCTAATATGACTTATAATTTACTAGATGCCTGGTGCACAAAATCCATGCATAGTGGGGGTGGGCACCTAAGCCCAGCCTGAACCCTCTCCAATCTGGGACCCCTTGGAGGATGCCTGACTGCTGGTTTAATCCTGATCCTGGGGATCAGGCCTAAATAGGCAGTCAGACATTCCTCTCACAAACCTGGACCGCTGGCTCCTAATCACTCAGCTGCCTGCTTGCCCATAACTGCCCCTCCCCCCCACTGTCCTGATTACCCCTCACTGCCTCTGAGTGCCGGCCTGCCCTCCACTGCCAGCCAGGTTGCCCCCAACTGCTCCCCCTGCCAGTCCTGTCTCCCCACACAGCCTGTGTTTGGTGGTCCATCTGGTTGTTCGGTTGTGATGGCCCATGACTTTTTATATATTAAGATAATACTCACTTAGCACTGTTTGCTCTCTTATAAGTTATCTTTTCATTTGTATGGATCTGACTTTTCCAATTGGATATGTGCTTTTTGAGGGCTGTGATGTGTCTTCATCTTCCTTTACTGTGCCTTGGAGATTGTCTGACAGCATTTTAGTTTAGTATTTAGCAGGTTATTTAATTGATGAAATGACCTCTTGAAGCCAAGAATCAGACTTGTACTTAGATTTCACACTCTCTTTGGCTCTCATTTTCATAAGAGAAAAAACTTCAGAATAATGGTCCTAATTGGTCCCATTTTATCTTTTCAACAATTCCTGGGGGCATTTCACAGATGAATAAATGAAAGGAAGACATAAAATGCCCCAGTAAAGGGGGAATTATAGCAACTCAGTGACAAAATCACCTCACTGTGTGGAAAGTATTATTAGATAGTGTCCAAAATATTAAGAATAATACCCCAAAGGACTAACATTTACACAAGAAATTATTAATTTTTTTATTAATCCTCACCTGAGGGTATTTTTTTATTGGTTTTTAGAGAGAGTGGAAGGGAGGGGGAGAGACAGAGAAACATCAATGTGAGAGAGACACACCAAATTGTTGCCTCCTGCATGCACCCCGACCAGGGCCAGGGATCAAGCCTGCAGCTGAGGTAGGTGCTCTTAACTCGAATTAAATCCAGGACCCTTCAGTACTCAGGCCAACACTCTATCTACTGAGCCAAACTGGCTAGGGCACATTTCCTTTATTTAAATTATAAAATTGGGAAGTATTAAAAATGCTTACTTACACTTATTCATTCAGAAAATAATTAAAGCAACTATGTGTAAAACACAAACATGATTCCTAAACTCTGTCATGAAAGAGTGATGCATTAATGATATTAAAATTCTAACCTAGAAAGTGTTTTGATTATGATAATCCAAACTTTTAGGAATATTTTAAAGGGTTTTTTAAACTAGCAACTCTAATTTGTTTATTAGAAGAATCCTTGAAACGACTCTACCCCTGCCTGTGTTGCCTCTGTTTAAAGGTGTGAGAACCCTGGTATTTCCAGTGTCACAGTTACTGATCATACTCTATCTGAAATCCTCTATTTTCTTGGTTATCCTAGTCATCGTGGGAATCATCTACTTCCAGAGGATAAATGATCGCAGGTAGGAACTGAAGACTGAAAAATATAAAGCCATTAGAAAGAAGACAGATTATCCAATGAACTTATCTGCATATATGCATAGCCCATCGACAGAGAACAGTGTAGAAGAGGCACTGAAAGGGGGCAGGGGTAGGGTGGAGGGGATCATTGGGGGAAAAAGAGAATATCTGTAATACCTTCAACAATATAGGCAAATTAAAAACAAAACAAAGCAAAACAAACAAACAAACAAACAAAAAGAAGACATCATTGTGAAACTGGAGTTTACAATGTCCTGGGTAAAACTTGTTATATTTTTTGGGCACATTTTGTTTATTCTCTCAGCTCCTGTTCTGAATTAAAGCTTTTTTTTTAATTTTTTTTATTTTTTATTTTTATTTTTATTTTTTATTTTTTTTATTTCATTGCTTAAAGTATTACAACAAGTGATAGATAAGTATTACAACAGATGATAGATAGATCTCCATTTTTTCCCCTTGCCCTTCCCCCCCCTCCTCCCTAACCCCCAGTTTCCCGTGTCCACTGATTATTCTTTAACAACAGAGCGCTGGGACAAAGGTAAGCATTGCTGGAATAAGAGCTTCTGCTTTACTGCAGTTTTTCCCTAGGAGAGACCTATCCCAGACCACCCTTTGAGAATTCCATGGGGGACCTAAGTGTGTACTTCTAAGGTTCTGTACTTTGGAAGGCTTGTATTTATTCCTGCATAATTGTATGTCTTATTTTTCTTTTTCCTAGAGCACAAGAATAAAAAATCTGGACGTCAATTTAAATTTGATGAGATATCACAAAAATGCAGCCAGTTGAAATCAGCCTTCAAGTTCAACATCTAACTTAACTGCTCCTGTTACTATTTGATACCTTTGTGTTTATGAGAACCAATGTGATGATTTGCAAGGCCTGTTTCAATCTATATATATGCAAAACCTTGCTGCCAGCCATTATAAATGTCTAGGGTGACTCATCTGCTTTCATCTTTGCTCGAGTTAGTTTTATTTGAAAATGAGAAACTACCCTGCTTCTCACTCTAAAGAGGAAGATGACTCAGCAAAAGCCTACAATGCTGTGCAGTTTTCTGCACCCCTTGGGTTCTTTAGACAGCGCTTTTATCTTAGCACAGCGATTTTCCCAATTTTCCCGTGTGCAGCAAGAATTTTTAAAACATGCCCACTTGACTATTTAGTCTGGGCCACTGACTTCTTTTCCCTTAGACTGTCAAATAAAAAAATGACAGTAGCCAATACAACAATAGCAGTCTGGTATGAATGAATCAAAATTATACCTATTTTTTTTTTTGCCAGATCAGCAAAAAAATAAATAAAAATAAATAAATAATACTATATTTTTTTTGGTGTGCTGCAGAATTTTAATAATTAGTTTATGTGTGACATGAGATAAAAAGGGTTGAAAAATCACTGTCCTAACTTTTTATTTCTTTGGCCCATTTGAGATACTAATCAATGTTGCAATGGCAGGAACAGCTACAAACACTGTCTTCAAGTCAGCTCAAAGCTGACTTCCTGTTTCCCCCTCCCCTCCTTTTATTTGCTGGCAGTTAGTGGGGCTGTGGTATTGCATGTTTAGACTGATTATTGAATAAATGGACAGGAGTTATTTCTAGCAGTATGTGCGTTTTTGAAAACAATTATAAGTTGATCCCAAATAAGAAGTTATTAGAGTCATTGGAAGCAGAGCTGAGTATCACCTTACCGCTCAGAGTGCCAGTGTCTCAAGTCTCTCAGCTCTCCTTATCTTCACTTCAGGTTAGAATGGGTTAATGGTTCTAAGAATAATAGTGCTTAATGAAAGCCTAGCATCTTCTAGGGCCACTGTAAACTGAAACCCTCTCTTCACTGATACACATGGCAATCCTTTAGTAAAAAGTGTTCTTTTTTAAAAATATGCTTTTATCATTTTTTAGAGAGAGATGAAGGGAGAGGGATACAAACATTGATGAGAGAGAAACATCAATCAACCTCCTCCTGTTCCTGCACACTTCCTACAGAGGATCAAGCCCGTAACCCAGGCAAGTGTCTTGATGGGGAATCAAACTGGTAACCTTTTGATTTCTGGGTCGATGCTCAACCACTGAGACACACTGGCCAGGCGAAAGTGTGGTGTTTTTTTTTTATTTAAAGGAAAAACTTCTTATGTAAATTGGCAGTTGATTTGAAATATTAATTTTATTTTTAACAAAACTTTAAGGAAAGAGATAAATGTATATTTGGAGGATACTATGTAAGTAGGGTAGTGTAATTGCTGGAAAATCTCAGTGTATTTATACCACAAAACATTAACTCTTGCTCATTTCATATTCTAGTGCAGGTTGCTGAGGCTAGAGCAGGGAGCAAGAGTGGTTCTCTAAGTTAGCATTTTATCCTATAACTCTGCCTTAGAGTATTTACATTCAGTAATGAATGAAGGGAGAAAGAAAAATTTTATGGGGGAGGTTTACATGAACAAGGCCTGGAGTAGTAATCATATCTCTCACATTCCATTGGCTGGGGAGTTATACTATGGTCATACTAACTTCTATGGCAGTTGGAAAATGTAGTGTAGCTGTCTTGGATAAAATAGAGTTAGTTTTTTGGGTACATTTAGCCAATTTCTGCCTATAGTAAAGAATAGGCAAATGCTAAGATTAATACCTACTCCATTAGTAATTGAACATGAGTCAAGAAATAATTAAATTAGTAAATAATGTCATATATGACTTGTGTCCCAATTATGCCCCCAATTAATTAATTATCTGTCTAGATTTAGTGGGACAAATGCAGGTAACCAGGAGTCAGAAATGACGGCCTATCCCCTGGTACTTCAATGTCTAGGCAGCTGAGCCAAACCAGAACACATGAACACACAAGACAATTTGAATGCAATCACACAAGATTTATTTAACTATTCCTAGTGGGTCCTAGGCTCCAGCAAAGGGCACCCGGTGATGCACACCAAAAGACGGACGATGAAAACAGAAACAGACAGGCAGATACAGTTGGTTCAGGCTCGCACAGCAGAGCAGTCAATCAGGGGCTTGTCTCACAGAGTTACGTGGAGTCCTCCTCTCATCAGGCAGGAGACATCCACTGAAGAAAATAGGGTGCTTATATAGCCAGTAGTAAACAACTTGTGTCTGTGTCTTACTAGTGTGGGCCAGATAGTGTGCCTTGTGCTATGAGTAGGGTGTTTACACTTTAAGGGCTTAGGGCATTCACATCAAGATAGTGGGGCATTTACCACATTTTGGAAGTTACAGAGTATTGGGGTCTTCATACAGCAAACATTTCACACATTAATTACTTCCATATATTAGGGGGGTTTCCTTATGACCATAACATTATTGTAAAAACTTGCATTAGCTCTTTTCTCTCTTTTCCTTTTATTATAATTTCCTCATTTTAAAAACAGAGCATAGGACAGAAAAATGTCTAGTAATACAATTCTGTAACAGACTAAAAATGCTGTAGTTCAGATTGCTAGTTGCCTGGTTCAGTGCTCATCTTCCCCTTTTTCCTTGTGGTGGATTATTATATTCATGACTCCAAATCTTCACCTCTTCTTCAATTCATGTAATTTTTCAGTGACTTTAGAGTTCTTTCCATAAAAAGAGTGCACATTTCTCCCCCTACCCCATGCAATGTAGTTTGGCCATTCAAATATGGTATAAGTAGTAGTGTACCAGTCTTGATTCAAACTCTTAGAGATCCTGCATATTTCTATATGATATTCCATGAGGACATGTCTGGGCTAGTCTTCCGGAGGATGAAAAACATGTAGAGCAGAGCTAACTTTACCCTGGTCCTCCCACCCTCTCACCGTTAAGGCCAGCCTATACACTCCAATAATTAGCCACCTCCTGGGCAAGAGAAGAAGCTCAGTTGGATCACAAGAGCTGCATATCTGACATTTAAGCACTGTGAACTCTGACTTAGAGTGGTTTCCCAAATATTTGAGCAATTCTTGTTACAGAGGTTTTATGGTTGTTTGTTACACAGCACAATTGTGACATATGTCTTTGATGCATTGCTTAATAACATAACTCCAATTTTATTTAGTGTGGGGACATACTTGACTAAAAGACATTTCTCAGTTTCCCTTGTGACCACCCAAAAACTTTTCCCAAATTAGGTGTGAGCATAATCATTTTATTATTTTTGAAAAAGCTCTTTAAAGAGAAAGGAGAAGTCCTCTTTGGCTTTTCTTCCATGTCACCTGGACTTCAACATTGATATGATGACTGGAGGTCCAGCAGCCAAGGGAGACATTGAGGATGGAAGCCACCCACTAATGTTGTGGAAAAGCAAGCTGGAAGCATCCTGGACTCTGATGACCATGGAGTTGACAGTTCAAATTCTAAATCACCTACATGTAAATTGCTTTTGTGAGAAGCCAAATAACTATCTTGTTCATGCCAAGTTATTTTAGTGAATTTAACAGCTTAACTTAATCTTGACTGATACAAATAACTAGTTTACCAATCTCAAGGTTTGCTGTTAACATTGCAACAGCAGCTCATGCTCTATTCATGTGCATTTTTATTATTCTTCTAGCAATAATGAAATACATAACTTCAGAAGATAGAAATCACAAATATGAGAACCATCTCTATGACAGCAGAATTGCTTGTTATGTAAACTTAAGGGATGCTGTGGTAGGAAAAGGCTTGAGATCTGGGGTGTGTGTGAAGGTCAGTTAATAATCAGAATGTCTGCATGGTAGGATTGGGAAGATAAATATATTGCTGTGTGCTCTTAGAGAGGATGTGAGGATGTGAGTAGGAGAAACAGAAGAACTGAAATCTATGGGACTTTATTGTGTTAATCCTTTTTTCCAGTGAAAGGACTCCATTTCTCCTGAAAACAATTTCTCTGAATTCATTCTCTTTCTCTGTTGCATTCTCACTATCATGATTTTCTAGGTGATGTTAGGTTGGAGGACAGTAAAAAGCTGCAGCTACTGCCCCTCAACTTCCTACCCCTGCATAACGATAAAAAAAATTTTCTTTTTGGAACACATCAAATATAATAAAAGAGTAATATGCAAACTGACCATCTCCCAAGACACCTAAGCCATGCCCACCAGCCAAGCCACGCCTCCCAGCCAATCAGAGTGGCTGTATGCAAATTAACCCAGCCAAGATGGAGGCTGGCAGGGCGGCTCTGCACTGGGAGCCTCCGTGGCTGGCATAGCTGTGCCAGGTGTGTCAGCTCAGTGGGGGGGGGGGGTCCGGCCTGGGGCCTCCTCAGGGCATCCTGTCCCAGGTCCACTGCCTGGCTCCACCCCCCCGAGGGCCTCCGCGGGGCATCCAGGAGCACCTGTCCTGGGTCTGCTACCTGGCTCTGCCCTGGGGGCCTCCTCGGGGTGTGCAGGAGCACCTGTCCAGGGTCCACTACTTTCATCCACCCCCCAGGGGCCTCCACAGGGCGTGCGGGAGCATCTGCTGCACAGTGCGGAGAATCCGAAGCCAGTCCTCTGCCTGGCTCCACCCCAGGTGTGTTCGCTCAGCAGCAGGGCCCCACCGAGGGATCCTGCACCAGCGTTCGCCACTGGCTCGCCACTCAGCTCTGCGCCAGGTGTGTCCCCTCAGCGGTGGGAGCCCACCAGGCGTGTGCGATCGTGGACCCTCTGGTGGGAAACATCCAGGCCTGCACTCACCAGCCCTCCCACCCCCCAGTGCACAAACCCTGAAGGGGCTGTGGGCAGCCTGAAAATGGCCCTCAGCTCCTCACTCAGGCTGGCCAGGCATGCCAGCAGGTGGACATCTCCCCTGAGGTGTCCCAGACTGCAAGAGGACACAGGCCAGGCTGAAGGACCCCCACCCCCCGAGTACACAAATTTTTGTGCACCAGGCCCCTAGTATGTATATATGTACAATAAATTAATTGTGGTCCTGAATTGAGAAAAATTGGGAACAACTTTAAACAAAACACAATTAAGAGCCACTAGATGGTGCTTCAACTTAATTCTTTTAACATTTTAAAGCAAGCTAAAATTTGTTAGCCTCAGACCAATATTCTGATTTTTTCTTTAAATTTTCTGCACAACCACCCCTCTGTTTACTAATTTTTAAGTTCTTCTTGAATAGTTTTGGAACAATAACAGAAGAAAGAAAAAATGTTTTAAGTTGTAATTGAGGGGAAAAATTTTTTTCAGTTCCCAAACTTCAATTATACTATTCCTTTAATTTTTTTAAATTTTGTTTTATTGCTTAAAATATTACAAAGAGTAGTAGTAACTTTTAATAGAAACATTTTGTTTATCAAATGAGATAGGGGTGATATTAGCAGTCTCATTTCAGGGAAAGGGAAAAGATGAGGATTGCTTAGTGGTTAACCCAAGGTTAGGACTCACATATTTCTTAAGCTGAAGAGTTAAGATCACCAATCACTAAAAGACAAATAGCTGCTTGTTATATTAATGGCAGCAGATTGTTGGAGCTACAAATATAATTAGCTGGCCTTCTCTACTTCCTGGGTTCAACCCCATATCTCCTCCCCATCAACTTTTAGAGGTGATGTGCTAAAACTGGAAGGAAACTATGAATAAACTAGGCTAACTTCCTCATTTTACAAAAGAGGAAACAGACTCTGAGTTAAATGACCATCATGTGTTTCTAAGAAGTCAGCTGGAGTGTGAACTTGTTTGCTTGCTGATGAGAGCACTCACAAAGTGGAGTTTATAATTTATTTAAAAAATATATATATATTTTATTGATTTTTTACAGAGAGAAAAGGAGAGGGATAGAGAGTTAGAAACATTGATGAGAGAGAATCATTGATCAGCTGCCTCTTGCACACTCCCCACTGGGGATGTGCCCACAACCTAGGTACATGCCCTTGACCGGAATCAAACCTGGGATTCTTGAGTCTGCAGGCTGATGCTCTATCCACTGAGCCGAACCGGTTAGGGCTATAATTTCTTTTGTTTGGACTGAGTCCTGTGGTTCAAGAGGAAATTTATGGGAGTCTTCATAAGTATCAGGAGATGAAAAAGTAAAACAACACATAAAATGTTCATTAGATTATTAGTTCAAGAAAGAATTGGTTATTCTTGAGTGTCACCATATACCAAGGTCATCACATGTCCAACTTTGACATGAGACATCACATCTAAACTTTGAGAATACAAATGCAATAAAGTAATTTTAAAAAGTTCTTGTTTGAAACCCACTTTAGTCCCTTCTACAATCTTGAAGAAAGAGAAGCAGGAGAAAAGAAAAAAAATTGTATGTTTCGGGAAATACACTCAAAGTTTAGATAGGAAAGTTAGGGTCCAAGCTGTAGAATGCATGGGAATACCAAAAACAAAGGGAACTAAAATAATCAGCATTTAAAAAGTGTTCTCTCTGGGCTGTTATGAGTTACTGGGACTGTTGAGGAATCAGGTAAAAGAAGAAATAGATTGGGCCTTAGCTACAAAGAGAGAGTTGATTGGTCATAAATTCTCTATGATGAGATAGCAGAGGAAGAAGGCACGCGCCACATTCTGGAGATATCAATACAAAGAGGACAGCAGTTGGCCGAACTGGTGATGGGAAACCAATGATGATAAGAATTGGTCTTGGAATCAAAGTTCAGGATGAGAGAGGATAAGAAGCCAGCAAGGGAAGGCAAATACTCCATCAGGCACCTTCAGAATGCTGTGGAGGTTGATGAACTTCTCTAAATTTCACTGGCCACAACTAGAGTTATTTTATTTAGACATTAAAGGAAAATATTTTTCTAGAAGGCTGGAACTCTTAGGGACCATTGGGAATTGCAAGGATCTTTAGAACAAAAAGCTCACAGTTTACCTATAGACTTTTCATTTGAACTCTGAACATCTACTATATTTATATTATGCTCTGGTAGCAGGAAGAACTCCACAATCTTTGAAGCTACCAGCTAGATCTAAAGTCTAACTTCTCTGTAGCTTGTAGCTTGTGATTTTTCTGGACTAGAAGAGACAAGGAGTCTAATAAGGATACTCAGAAATTATTAAATTCCCATAGAATTTTCTCCTCTTCTTTCTTATCTGCATTCTCTCTCCATTTCTAAATACCCACAACAGGCCAGAAAGATGGTTCAATAGATCTGCCCAATGACTCTGTGTAACCAGGCCTAGTGAGTCAGGGCCCACAGTGCTCAGATCGAAAGCAGCATCTTCTGTTATTTTTGCTCTTGGATGTGTGTCCAACTGCACTTCTTGGGAAGAAAGCTAAGCATTTTCTTGTCAGTACTAGTGTATATGCCTACACTGAGAGCTGTACTTCTGTTCACCAGCTTCCCACAGGTACCTAGACAAAGTGTGAGATGGAAATGGTGTCCAAGGGCCAGAGAGCCCTCGATTTACATTGTGGTGAGCAGAATGACAGTGTACAGGCTGTCCTCGGGTTACGTGGGACTTGTCATATGTCATTTCGTGGTTATGTTGCCATCTCCCATTTATAAAAAAAAACATTTCTTCATTTCGACGTATGTACATATGTGCTTTATGTTGTTTTTATTATTTACTGTATTTACTAGAAGTAAAGGTCAGGAATTGTTATCTTTCTTTTAAATTTTTTTTTACTGTGTCACTTCATTACTGCTATGTATGTTCTCCATGTGAGTGACGTAGGTGCTTATGTAGGTGGGTTCTGATTTATGGCGAAAATTGCTTTATGTCGCGCTGTAGGAACGGATCTCCAACATAACCCGAGGAACTATTGTATCTCTGAATTCCTAGAGGTTAGCATGGTGTCTGACACTTTTGTGGACTGGAGAGATGAATGGACAGATGATGGATAAAACACAACCAGCCCTGGAAACAGGGCCCAAAAAGCTGGGGTCACAAGTGATTATTTAAATGTAAAAGCCATCTATGGCACCGACATTGATATGTACTAAGTAAATTCACTCACTAACTCATCAAATATTTGCTAATTAATTGGTATATGTCAGCCATAATACTAAACTCTAAAAATAAATGTAAAATAAAATGTTGATCAAATATATATGCCTAAGCGACCCTTATGACTGGTTGGTTGACTGAACGACAGGTCACATGTCTCTATGACATGCACAGACTACTAGGGGGTAGATACTCAATGCAGGAGCTGTCCCCGGTGGTCAGTGCAGTCCCACAGCCAACCTCCCTGGCCAACCAACTTCCTGCAGTCTCTCCTCACAGCCATCCACCCTGATTGGCCTGATTGGGACTGGGTGAGATGGGCCCCAATCAGCCCCTATTGTTGGCCAAGCTGAAGGACCCCACTTGTGCACGAATTTGTGCACCAGGCCTCTAGTATTAAATAAAATATGATCCTTGAAGATTTCACAATGAGGAATATAGATATAAAAACATATTGTTAAAATCTAATATTGGTGCTATAATACAGATATATACTAGTTATACACAATGCTAGAACAATCTAAGGAAGGACTGTCCAATTCTGACTGGACATGTGGCTTGTGGTTCAGAAAAATCATTGGGAGAATGAGGAAGTTCTCAACTCCAACAAACATAAAGCAGGGCTCTGACTTAATTAATAAAAATTAATAATTTGTTATCTCAATTATCTCACATAAGAAAGCATCCAGAAGTAGAGGCAATTTCTAGCCTGGTTGTTTCAATAGTTCTACACAGCCTCAAGGGACCTGAATTTAATTCTTATCTTTGCTGTTGCCAGTGTTTGCTTCATTTTCAGGCTGGAGGTGAGAAGATGGCAGTCATCTCAAGGCCATACATTATGTCCAGAGGAAGAGAATTGACCATCTCTTCTTCAAACTCCATTTTACTAGTGAGGACCAAGAATCCCCCTATATGTTTCCTCTCTTGTCTGATTAGCTGAGGCCACAGGATAATTCTTTATCCAATCTCCAGCAAAGGGATTGATCTTATACTTATGTTGATTAGGCTTTCCATGGAGATGGGCTAAACTCAACACCTTCACCAGCACACATCCTGTGAGAGAGGAGTGGAGACCTGAAAAAAATAGGGGCTCTGTTAAGAAAGCAGAACTGGAGAATGCTTGTGAAGCCTTGATGAAAGAGATGATAATAGTTCAACTGAGTTTTAAGAGATGCATAGGAGAACTGCAGATGGACAAGGGCAGGGAAGAAAGGCATATTAGGAAGAGAGGCACGGGAAAAGGCAGGGAGCTGTGACAGGGCGTGTCTCAGGGTGATGGGGAAACTATTGGTATCATCTTCTCACATTCTGTGAAGTCATCTGGGGACAGAAGACTGCTATTCTGTTAAGAATGCCAGGGGAGTTGTACAGATCCAGCAAATCTTGATGAATTTATAATGTTTTCTGAACAGAATGTCCACATTTTCTGACTGATTCACTCAAAGCTGATTTTAAGATCAAATAAGGAGCCAAGAATATTGGTTTGTACACAGTGAGGATGACAGAAAGGCCAAGGGAGTTCAGGCTGGAGAGGCAGTGGGTCTGCTGAATTGATGGCACCCAGCTCTGTAGAGCAGGACTCTGTTTCTGAGCTGGATAAAACTGACAGAGGTGAGACACATCTTATTCTGGTTTCCCCTCATGAAATATGGAAATACTTATTGCTCTTAGAGAGGGTTTTAAGTATAATCTTTATAGATTTATAAATGTCCTTGGGAAAGGTGCTATATAGAAACACAAAGTGTTGTTCTTTATTTCACCTGCTTTCCAATGACCCTTATGCACATATTGGCATGTTGAGAAATTTGATGTGTTCTTCCATAAAACTTCTCTTCTTACCTAAGACACAGAGGCACCACTGACAGATTCCCATTTCTAGTTGTGTCTTCTCTACTCTAAAACTACCACACATTGAGAAGAGAGCTCCTCACAGGTATGGTACCAAAGAGGAAAGAAATGATCATCTCTGCACAGGTAGAGGATGGTCATGGGACTAATAAAGAGAATTTGCAAATTTAACAAGAGGGAAAGGAAAAACATACACAGGCCTCAAACTCAGAAAAAAATTAAATAAGGTAGACTAAGAAAAGAATCGTAAAGTTCTACCAAGTGTTAAGACTCTAGGTAAAAAAGGCAAAGGGATTGAGAAGTACAGATTGATAGTTAAAAGTAATATTGAATGCAAACAGTAATACATTCTTTTTTAATTAAAAGAATAAGACTCTTGGGGGAAGAAAAATAACTTGCTTTCCAAATGGCTGCTGTGACTTGCCTGTTAATAAGAATGCATCTTCTTGGGAAAACAGTGGTATATGATTATGAGATTAATCCTTTAGTCTTGCTCCTTAACAAGATGAAAATGTTTGAGTACATCACATCTTTTCAGTTTCTCTGGTATGTTATCTTTATGAATACAGAGAGCAAGAGGCCTATTAAGCAAGGAGTTTGTGGCTAACCCAAGAGTTTTGCTATGTTTCTGAAGGGCATCTTGTCTACTATGCCACTTCCTGGGGATGTTGGGGGCCTATGGGACCTGGGGAAGAAGCAGGTCTCCTCCTGGGTGGGTGCTGTTTGGAGAGGACATGGTACTGGAAGGACTAATTTTGTATGTTGCTAGGGATCCTTGGAATGCACATAAGCATTTTTGTATATTTGGATGATACTCTGTGGCAGATGGGAGCCAGACCAGGTTATGTATTTTGTGTCTACTACAAGAGCTTACAGCTTATTTACAATTTTACACTCCCAATTTAAGGCTTTTGGCCTGAGGATACCATTTGCAACATAACACCTTTTAAAAACTCTCCCACAGACTTCCCATAGTCTGTGTAATGGAAAATCACAACACAACATCATTTATAAGACGTTGAAAACCAAGGAGTGGCCCAAGATGTCAGCTCCAAGAAACTACAGTAAATGTCTTGGGACTAGAAAGAATGATTAAACAACTAGCATTCCAGCAAGAAGCATCTGTCTTTTGTCATTCTCCCCAAAGCAACATAAAATGTGCAGCGGAAGGCAGCCATGTCAGTAGAGCTAAGAAGACCAGCTGTTTGTAACATTTTCCATCATTCCCTTACAACTAAAGCCCCAATCCCATTATTTCCCAACTGCCTATCAAAGGAGGGTGTTTGCTGATGCAGCTCAAGGAAGCCTAATCTCTACCCATAGTTAAGTAACTCACAGCAGCCCCTGCGCCTGGAGGCTGATTAAATGGCAGAGCTGGATGTGAAACCTCATCCCTATGCCAAACTCACTCGGGTATTTAACATTTTTATTTTTACGTTTTTTCCAATTTCTATCCAAAACATGCTTTCCTTGGCCACCTCCCCAGAGGACCGTGAAATCATAGTGCCTACACTGTCCAACTCTTACCTCTGCAGGATGGTAAAACAGACTTGAGACTTGCAGATTGCAGCTGTTCTTGGGCAAGGGCTCTGGCCAGAGGAAAGAACTGGTGCACTGGCAGTGCACACGCACATACTGGAGGGCTGTGCAATAATCCGTCTTCGGGCTGTCATCAGGCCTGAGGGTGAGGCTATCTGTGTTCATGCAATCACTCCAAATCTCTACTAATTCCTCAATAGTGCTCTCCTTTTCCTTGATGACTCCTTTTCAAGGAGACTGGGAGGTATTGAGTTTCTCTCTGTATTTCTTACTTATGAGTAAAAGATTAAGATAGTTCCACCTTACTTTTTCATTTATTAATTTATTAAATTTATTAGGATGGCATTAGTTAATAAAATTATGTAGGTTTCAGGTGTACAGTTCTATAATACATCATCTGTTTATTGTATGTTCCATCACCCCAAACCAAGTTTCCTTTCATCACATTTTACACCCCATTTACACTTTTCTACTTCCTCCAACCCTCTGGTAATCACCATACTGTTGTCCATATTTATGAGGTTGTTGTTTTTTTTTTTGTGTGTGTGTGTGTGTGTCTCTCTCTCTTTTTTTTTTTTTTTTTGGCTTACTCCTTCACCTTTCCCACCCACCCCCCTAACCCTCTTTTCCTCTGATAGCTATCAGTTTGTTCTCTGTATCTTTGAGTCTGTTTCTATTTTGTTTGTTTATCTTGTTTCTTAGATTCTACATTTAAGTGAAATCATATGGTACTTGTCTTACTAGGACTGGCTTATTTCACTTAGCATAATACTCTCCAGATCCATTCATGCTATTGCAAAAGGTAAGATTCCCTTCTTTTTTTATGGTCAAGTAATATTCCATTGTGTAAATGTAGCAACGTTTTTTTGTGTGTTTTTTGTTAAATCCACTATTCTATTGACAGATACTTGGGCTGTTTCCAAATCGTGCCTATTGTAAACAACACTATGATGAGCATAGAGGTACTGTGATGAAGACTTGGACTGACGGTAGTAACAGAGGCTTTAGCTTGATATGTAATGTTTGGATTTTATACCCAGAACACATCCATGTGGTTTGTAATTAAAAGTAGGTAAGAGTTAAAGGATTTGCACATGCTTAGGGGCAGAGTTGAGAGCTGACAGGCTATTAAGGAAGAATTCAATAAGTCTGGGGTATAACTGGCTGAATTTGACCTGTAGGAAATGGTGATTCTGCATTTTTATTTGCTCTGCATATAGGTAATTCCTCTAGCCTACAGATTTGTTAATCAGCTTGAAAATACCAGAATTCATGAGAATTTATAACTCAAGAAGTAATCAAAGGCATATGAGGAGAAAGATGAAGCATTAAATCCAAGTCTGTCATGGATACGCCTTTTTAATTACATGGAAAAACAGTATAAAATATGATATTTATGAGTGTCTCATACTTTTATAGCTGGTTTCAATTCCAAGCACATTAAGTTGTGCATAAATTAAATTTCACTTTCTGTGTGCCTTTGCTTTAACTCATATGGCTTTAAAATTAATTTTGTGTTTTTTTATTTCTTAATGCCTTCTCTTTTTTGAAGTTATGAACACTTTGCAATAAATTTTTACTAAATTAATAAACATGTAATTATAAGACTACTAAAGGATAAAAACTTAAGTGAAAAACATTTCATTTATACATCACCAGTGTTTGAGGATCCTAAATTCCTGGTGTACTGATGCATACCTATAATAGTTTATCTTAGAGACCTTGTGCTCTATAAACTTTTCTTTCCATATCATGGCTCAGTTTCTTCCTTCTAAATAAGTTGTTCCTTTAAAGACAGATTCAATTGTCTAGAGTAAGGTAATCCTATAATTCAGGAAGTTCCTTTTGACTTCAGCCTTTTGATGTGTCTGATGGCTTTGTAATTTCCACTACACCCACCATGATGCAATATGTATACAGTAGATGATGATTTAAGCACAAAAGAAATTTATTAAGGAATATTGGGGAGCTCACAGAATCTCATGGCTAGACAACCAGTAATGGAAAATGAGCAGGAACAAACCAGTCCAATGAGGAAGGCCACTACCACCATGGTTGTTGGTCCATAGTGGTCACCATAGCTTACAGTACCACCATTACTGTGAGCAAGTGCCCCTGACAAACCATGCCTGGGCACCTGTCCAGCAGCTGCCAGAGGAAGTTCATTTTCTGGGCCTACAGTGGAAAAAAAATGCTCTGCCTATCACTGAGATTCAGAAGAAGAGACTTGACAAACATAGGAAGGAAGTTCAAAGGCTAATGAATTATTAAAATCTAATACATGCTTATCACAGGATTGAGTTATCTTACCCTCCCTCCCTCTCTCCCTCCCTCTTTTCCTCCCTCCC
>PVJC01010783.1:0-43000 GCA_004026665.1 Murina feae | reverse complement strand
GGTTGTCTTTGTCCAGCTTGTTGTGGCTTTCCAGGAAGCTAAACCAGGAACTGCCTGTTGTGAGCTCCTCAGGCTTCTCACTGGGGATGTCCTGATTTGAGCTGTTCCAGATCATCAAGGGTGATGTTGTTAGTCAGGTCCTGGAGGAGGGTCTTGTACTTGGCCTTGACACCTCTGAGCTGAGTGCACAGGGAACAGGCACTCCAGGGTCCCTGGTTCCTGAGCAGTGTCTGGAGCCTCCTTCTTGGCTCCCACCACCCCAGAATTGTATCATTTTTAAATTGCTCTGATAGCACAGAGGATTAGTAGGAGGTAAGCCTAAGAGAAGAAGGAATCAGGATATATGACAATAATGTCAATCACTGAAATAAGGAACATGGGAAGAAATAGTTTGGAATATGGGGTATGGTAATGGTAGGAAATGACAGCTTGAGGTAGTGGATTAGAAGACAGTATTGAGGCTTACCTAAAATAGCACAAAGATATAAAAATATAAAAGCTGTCAAAAGTCATGGAGGATGTATGAGATAATCCACTGTATATATAAGAAGAAATCTAGAACAAGATAAAAAAAAAAAAGGAATGGTGGAAGACAATTTTAAAAGAGATAATGACTGAGAGTTTTCCAGAATTGAAAGAATAAAAAGTCTTCATTCATGTTGAATGAATATGAAGTAGGAAAAATAAAAGTAAATCTATACCAGGTCACGTCAAAGTGAAACTTACGTACATGAGGGTTAAAGGAAAATAGTAAAAACTCCCAGAAGGAAAAGACAGATTCCCTACAATAGAATAGTAATTAAACCAGCAGTATGCTTTCCACCAGCAATAGTAATACATGCTGAAGGTGGTGCAGTAATATCTTCAAAGTGCTATGAAAAGCACCACCCACTCATCACACAATGTGTGTGTGGAATTGATTCACAAAATCATTACAACTCCTTCTAAAAAATTCTGGATGCTCGTCTTTCTAAATTCTCTCAGGTCTAAAGATTGATCTCTGCCTCTTATCATCCTGAGGTAGATTATTATTATTTTTAAAATATGTTTTTGTTGATTTCAGAGAGGAAGGGAGAGGGAGAGAGAGATAGGAACATCAATGATGAGAGAGAATAATCGATTAGCTGCCTTCTGCACACTCCACTGGGGATCGAGCCTGCAACCTGGGTAAGTGCCCTGACTGGGAATTAAACTGTGACTTCCTGGTTCATAGGTCGATGCTTAACCACTGAGCCATGTTGGCCGGGCCTAAGGTAGATAATTAACTAAAACTCACAAAATTGATTTCAAATGTCTTAAATTGATTTAGCATGTCCTGAATAGATCTTCTATTAATGCTTCAGCCTTTGGGACATCCGCCAGAATTCTGAAATAACATGAACCTCATGTTTACCATCCTATTGCACTAAAAAATATTAAACCAAGTTTGATTGCTCTCTATTTTTTAAAAAATATTTTTTTTATTGACTTAGAGAGGGAGTGAGAGAAACATCAATGATGAGAGAGAATCACTGGCCGGCTGCCTCCTACATGTTCCCCCTGGGAATTGAGCCTGAAAGCCAGGCATGTGCCCTTGACCAGAATCAAATCCAGGACCCTTCAATCTGCAGTCTGATGCTCTATCCACTGAGCCAAACGAGCTAGGGCAGATTGCTCTCTATTTTTTAAAAAAATTATTTTTTATTGTTGGCAGTATTACATATGTCCCCCATCCTCCCCTTACTGCCCCTTCCACCCAGCCCCTGCCTCACCCCAGGCCTTCATCATACTATCGTCTGTGTCCATGGGTTATGCATATATGCATATAAGCTCTTCGGTTAATCTCTTCCCTCCCCCTACTCCCCTTCCTTCTGGGATCTGTCAGTTTGTTCCATGCATCCATGTCTCTGGACCTATTTGTTCATTCATTGTTTCTACTCTAAAACAAAAATTACTAGGTGGCTAAATATAATTTAAACATTTATTTTAGCTTTTAGGATACAATACTGTTAAACTCATCACTTCACACTTATAAAAATATTAATATGCTTACAGTTTAAAGAGAAAATGTATCTACTTTAAAACTTTCTTAAGAAATGAACTATAATTCTGGAAGCAAATATTTTCTTAATTTCCAGACTTTTGTAGCTACACACTTTTAAAAAAGTATTTTGCATTATATGGTTTTCTTAGCAATTTGAAATTAGAGTTGATTATCATTCTATTAAAATTTCAGAATAATCATACATTTATAGGACACTATGATTAAATCAGAGTAATCAACAGCATGATTATACATCTATAAGGGAATTATAATTAAATCACAATAATTTATTTGTATAAGCCCAACTAAATTTTTAAATTTTTAGTTTTATTATGTAGTACTTCACAGTATCTATTTTATTATCTGGGTAGTTATATTTTGGATAAATATGTTTTTAGAAAAGGTTGTATCAAGATGGTACTATAGCAGAAAGATCACGTCTTGCTCATACTTTTTTTAAAATAAATTTTTATTGTTCAGATTATTATAGTTGTTTCTCTTTTTCCCCCATAGCTCCCCTCCACCCAGTTCCCACCCCACCCCATGCCCTTACCACCCCCCCACTGTCCTCGTCCATAGGTGTACGATTTTTGTCCAGTCTCTTCCTGCACCTCCTTACACCCACTTCCCCCTTAGAATTAGCAGTCCACTCCCTTTTTATGCCCCTGATTCTATTCTATTCACCAGCTTATTCTGCTCATCAGATTTTTTATTCACTTGATTTTTAGATTCACTTGTTGATTGGTATGTACTTGTTGTCACTTTGTTGTTCATATTATTTATCTTTACCCTTTTCTTCTTCCTCGTCTTAAAGAATATCCTTCAGCATCCTATCTAGTAAAAGAATAATATGTAAATTAACCATCACTTCGGGACCAAAATGGCGGTGCCCATAGCAGTGGGGCAGGACGCTGGCAGCATAACCCTGGCAACGTGAGCCCAGCAGGCATTGCATCAGAAACCAACAATCCGTGAGCAGGTCTGGAGCAGGAAAGGCCAGAGGCTACGCAACAGTGGAAGGCATTTGCGTGCTTCCCAGTCCCCATGGGGGGATTGGGAAGCAGGAAAGGCTGGCCCAGCAAGAGGCAGTGAACAGGTGGGGTTTTCCCTGCTTCCCGGTGGCTGGAGCAAGATGGGGAGTAGACAAGCCTGGCAAGCAGGCAGCACTGAGCCCTGGCCACAGCTCAAAAAAGAGAACAACATGCAGGGGATGGCAGGAGTATGAGAGATCAGCACAGAGAGGTGCCTGCTCCAAGTCTCCACAGTGTGCCTGGGGGCAGGCCCCCAGCAGATAGACAGACACAGGATGACTGCTCCGAGCCTCAGATGTGGCTGGGGGCAGGCCCCCAGTGGTCACACACACACACACACACACACACATGACACCTGCCAGACTGGGGCCATCAGTAGGACATCCACTGAGGGGTTCTGGACTGTGAGAGGGGGCAGGCTGGGCTGAGGGACCTCCACCCTCCTACTATGCACGAATTTCGTGCACCGGGCCTCTAGTTTCATATAATACTGGTTTGGCAGTAATGAACTCCTTTAGCTTTTTCTTATCTGTGAAGCTCTTTATCTGACCTTCAATTCTAAATGATAGCTTTGCTGGGTTAGAGTAATCTTTGTTGTAGGTTCTTGCTATTCATCACTTTGAATATTTCTTGTTATTCCCTTCTGGCCTGTAAAGTTTCTGTTGAGAAATCAGCTGACTGTCATATGGGTGCTCCCTTGTAGGTAACTAACTGTTTTTCTCTTGCTGCTTTTAAGATTCTCTCTTTGTCTTTTGCCCTTGGCATTTTAATTATGATGTGTCTTGGTGTGGTCCTCTTTGGATTCCTTTTGTTTGGGGTTCTCTGCACTTCCTGGACTTTTAAGTCTATCTCTTTCTCCAGGTAGGGGAAGTTTTCGGTCATTATTTATTCAAATATGTTTTCAATATCTTGCTCTCTATCTTCTTCTGACACCCCTATCATTCGGATGTTGGTATGCTTGAAGTTGTCCCCGGGGCTCTTTGCACTATCTTCATATTTTTGTATTCTTTTTTTCTTTTGCTTTTCTGGTTGGGTGTTTTTTGCTCCTTCGTATTTCAAATCTTTGACTTGATTCTTGGGATCCTCTAGTTCAGTAGTTCTCAATCTGTGGGTCGTGACCCCTTTGGCGGTTGAACGACCCTTTCATAGGGGTCGCCTAAGACCATCCTGCATATTAGATATTTACATTATGATTCATAACAGTAGCAACATTACAGTTATGAAGTAGCAACGAAAATAATTTTATGGTTGGGTCACAACATAAGGAATTGTATTTAAAGTGCCAAAAGGTTGAGAACCACTGCTCTATCTGTTGTTGGATCTTTGTATATTAATCTTTATTTCAGTCAGTGTATGCTTAATTTCTAATTGGTCCTTTTTCATATTCTTGAGGGTCTCAATATATTTTTCAGATTCTTGAGTAATCTTATAACCGTGGTTATGAACTCTATATCCAGTAGTTTGCTTTCCTCCATTTCTTTCATTTGTGATTTGTTTCTTTGTCTCCGCATTTTGGCTGTTTCCCTGTGTTGATAGAGTGACTTTTTGTGCTAGGTGTCCTATAGGGCCCAGTGGCTCAGCCTCCCCAATCACCTGAGGTGGACACTCTTGGTGCATCCCTTTGTGGGCTGTGTGCACAGTCTTGCTGTAGTTAAGCCTTGATTACTGTTGGTATGACTGGGAGGAATTGACCTCCAGGCTAATTGGCTGTGAGGACAGCAGCTGTGTCTACAATGGAAGAGCTGCTGTGCAGGAGACATCTTTATGGGGCAGGACTTGCTTCAGTGGGACTTTGGCGCTCACTGAGTCTGCCCCTTGAGTGTGTCTCTTATGGATGTGAAGAGTTTAATCTGGATGGTCTCACTCTGACCACTGGGTAGACTGGCTCTTGTATCTCCAAGGAGGTGCAAAGTCAGCCACTGCCTGTGGCCACTCAGCAGGAGCTATAGAAAGATCTGCAGATTCTTCCTCTTTGTTTGGGGTTTGGAGGTGCCCAGATGAGGTGCAACTGTGAAGTAATGCAGGCTGCTGATGGGCCTTAGGTCTTCTTTTGGAAGCTCTGGGGTTCTCTGATCTAGCTACAGTTTGACAGGTTTTTAGGCAGAGAAATGCCAGGCCATTATTATGCAAAAGCCTCTGCATACAGCTTGGGGTGGGGTTGTAAATTGGGTAGGGCAGACTCTCAGGGAATCACCAGGGCAGAGCAAACCACAATGGCTGCCAGCCGGTTCTGCCTCTGAGCGGTCCTGGGGTCTGTAAGCACCTCTGCAAGAAGCTGCCCTCACGTTCTGGCTCAATGCCAGACAGTACAGTTTCTCTCCGTATGAGTCTGGGTCCCCAAATTCTCTCCCAGAACTGGGGTTCAAAGAAGTCAGGAGCTTGTATCTCCCTCCCAGTTGTACGCAGCTGCCAGCGCCTTTCACGCGCACATCTGTATCTCTATACTTCCACACCTCTGAACCTCCTACTGGACTCAATGTGCTTTTCTCTTTCCTTCTAGTTGTAGAATTTCCACTCAGCCAGCCTTCCGGTGGTTCTGGATGGTATTCATTTTGTCTTTTAGTTGTAGTTTTAATGTGGTTGTGCGTGGTAGCAAGTTTAGGTATTTACCTATGCTGCCATCTTGGTTGTCTCCCTCTTGCTCATACTTCTTTTGTCAAACCTGTATATTTGTTTGAAATAAACTCTTTGGCTTTTATTGGGACCCTGAGTGTCAATAAGTAAATGATATTTTAATTTTTTCACAAGGGTGTGTGGACTTCTCTCATTCTGCATTCCTAACAGGGATAAAAGTTCAGTAAATATTTTAATGTATTGATATTTATAGCCAGTTCATCTTAATGCAATAATTAGTAGTAATCTGTTATGGAAGAAATATAACTAAAACTCTTCTTTGGTAATAGTTTTTTTTTTTTTAATTGACATTATTGGCTCATGGCTCACTATATTATCTATCTATCTATCTATCTATCTATGCATTTATAGACACACATGCACACAAATACACAACTAAATGGTTAAAGGCCAGTATAATATGATATATAGGAGAGCAGACTCTGTATAGAACAGACCTAGGTTTGAACTTTCTGTCGTATTCTAGTTGTGTGATTTTAAGACTATTAATCTCTCTAAATCTCAATTTCCTAATTCACAAAAAGTTTTTATGTGTGTGTAATGATCAAATAAGGTACTGTAAAAACAGTTAGCATTAAGTAGCATATAGCAAGCGGTCATTAAATATTAGCTTGTATTGTGACCATTTATATCTCTTATTTTTGTTTATTTTTCCTCTTTCCTGTTTTGAGGTTTGTAGCAATTTACCATGTTCTCTAGAGAAATAGCTCAATGGGAACCATTCCAATGGCTGGTGGACAAAACTTAGAAGAGCCACTGCCATTTTGTTTTGGATGTCTAAAGAACAAATGAATACTTGGGGAACATAAAGCTTGGAAAATTCTCCTGTGGATTCCAGACAGCTAAAATGCACGTATACACACTAACAAGGGGTGTATTTAGGTAAAGAAATGCCAGGTTAAATTTTATCAGAACTAAGTGAAATATATTCTTTTATATACTTTAGGAAACTCAGAAGCTGACCAGTTATAAGTGGAGACCTATATTGCAGTTGAAAATATTTCCAAATATTTAGTTTCTAATAAACAAAGTGTCACTGGAGGGTAGATATGACAATACATGACAAAAAGTTTATGGGCTTTGGAATTCAAATATCTCTGAATGTATTGCATTTATATCACTCACCAGCTGTGTGCTCTTTGGCAAATGACTTGGCCTCTCACAGCTTCCGTTTCCTCAGCTATAAATTGAAACTAATGATACCTGCCTTTCAGAGTATTAGGAGAAATAATGAGATTACGTATCTAAAGTGCTATCACAGTGTCTGCACTTGATAGGTCCTCAATAGTGTTAACGGTGGTTATTAAGAAAGTACTTATAAAGTAGACTACAGTACAATAGCACTATCAGAACATAACCTGCTCAAGTAATAGTAATTGACATTTACTTAGTCTTTATTCTATGGCAATCCTGGGTTGTGTGTTCTCTGCATTATCACATTTAACCTCCACAGCAGTCACACAATTTGGATGTTGTTATCCCCATTTTAGAGAGCAGGAACATGAAGCTTAGGAAGAAGAAATGAAATGCTTGAGATTATGTGGCTATTAAGTGCAAAAAATGGCCTGGAATCTAGGTCTAGTCTGAATCAAAAGTGCAGGCTCTAACTACCAGGTTTTACCACCTCTTACTTAGTTATACAGTCTGAAAAAAACAAAGAAAAAGAATCTCTTCTTAGATACATGACCCTACTCAAACTTTAGCAAAGATAAAACATATTACTTCTCAAAGGCTTTAGTTAATGAATAGGAAATCAAACATTTAAACCTTAAGCTCTGACTTTGTAAATTTTCCTGAAATGGAAAAAAAAAACACACACACACACCAAAACACACAAAAAAACATGGCTGTATCATCAGGTCACAATTGCCATCACTTGTAATCCATTTCTTACTTGTTTTGCCTCAAGTTCTTTTTCACCTGTATCTTTTAAGTGTACTCTACATGCATTATGAACAGCACACCCAGAAACATACCTTGGCATTAAAATTCCATGAGGTCCATGTTGGGAATCAAATTACTACCCTTATTTTTAGCTCTCAACATCGCACTCTTTCCATTGCACTTTTAAACGTCCAATGATAAAGTGATATTGAAAATAGCTCTTCTAGCCAAATAAAAAAATCCTAACTTTGGTTTAATCAAGCCAGACCCACTGAGTGGCATTAATATAATTACATTACTGAGGCAACTGCCAGCCTGTGCCTTTCCTTTCCCCTCAGTTCAGGACTACCCTCATTTGCTGCTATATTTATCTGCCTTCTTGGCCATAAAAGGCTGGCTGTGTGGCTCTGACATTCTGCTGCCTGACCACATGCATTATTTTTGAACTGGCACCCAGGGTCCTGTCTTCAGCCTTGCCTCTTAACTTTTTCTGGGATTCAAGCTACGTTAGTTTTTCATCTCTCATCCAGTCCTACAACCACGTCGGAACATTTTTACCACCGTCACTCTTGGAAACTGGTAAGTGTGACATTGAGACAGAAAAACGCACTAGATATTCTATGTGCTTAACAGTACTATGGTGTATGTGTGGTTTCTTACACTCTTCTGAGCTCGGCAGTTTTCTCAAAGAGATCTCAGAATAGCAGAGAAATAGGAAAGTGGAGCCCCTGGGAAAGAAGACAAGAGCAACAGAGTGCCAGTTTTTGCTGGCACAGCTATTCTCTCAGCTCATTGTATTATTTTTAAATCAAGTGACCATTCCTGGAAATAATGGCTGTCTCAGATGGAACTGTAAGTGTGAGTTAGGCACTCTTTACAACTTACAATTCAGTGGTTTGGTTGAAATCTGGAATGGAGATGTGTCAGGAAGTCATGTACTTATATCCTCCGTATGCCCACAATACTCCCCGATTACAAATCAAACCTAAAGGAGGTAAATTAACTCCGAAATCACTAGTTTCTAATTCAATGACTTTGCTCAGTGCCATGTAGGTAAATGTAAGTTTGCATTTTTATGATATTCCTGACCTGAAAATGGTCAGACAGTGTTTCAGAGGCAACATAGATCCCCACACAATGACCCTGAAGTTAATTTAACACTTTCTGTGCATAATTTTTTTATCAGCTTTTGGCCTCTAATGCCTGTACAAAAGTATCATATCCGGATTTCAACTATAGGGTTAACATTTCTTCCTAAATTCCAAAATTATTTTCCAGTAGAAAACGCAGGTCTTAGAGGAATAGAAGACAGACAAACCATCTTTCCTCCCTACATACTCTAGATGTCTTGTGTTGGGGATTATCCTCGCTTACTGATGAATAGTAGTTCTGCCTTGGTTCCAGAGGTCATAGCTGTGACAATCAGCTCTGCTGACTTAAAGTCAAACACTGTATACTTGTAATTTGTTATCTATGTGCTTGGAATATTAGGTCTTATTAAAAATAAGTATATTGGGGAAAATAGAAATTGAGTGGAAAATGTAATTGAGGCAAGATATTTAAAATTTTTACTTTGTGAAAATAATAGCATTTCAAGTCATCTAAGTTGTGAATTTAGCTTATAACTTAATACATAGGAAGGTCATTAATTATTTGAATCTCATTCTAATAACATTTGCCATGTTGCAGTGTAGTATGTATCATTACAGAAATATCTAATATCTTTATAACTTCTAAACATGATATACTTTTATATGAATATATTCTAACCCTTTTGTTTTATCAAAATTTATGTAATAATTATTCATTACACATGATAATTATGTATATTTTAGAACAGAAAACAGCAATCTATTTAAGGGTTGAAGCAAAGTTGCTTGCTAGTCGCTATTTTTTTTCTCTTGGGAAATGCGATGTAGACTGATATCTTTCATGAGCCCTAAGACAAATATTTCTGGAGTGAAGTTTACTGGATTTTCTTCTCTAGGGAATATATGCTGACTTTTTAAATAGTTTAAATAAAAAGTAGATTTAAACTTTGACAAAAAATATAGCAAATTTCAAAGGATTCACTCCTCATTTAGAACTTAAAAGAAAAAGTTTTGGAAAAGATGACTATTTTACTTGTAAAATTTAAAAATAACATTCCAGAACACAGGAAAAGCATTAAAATTGAAATGGGGACTTCATAAAACTCTTGCTACATCCAGGGTTGTCAGTGTGGCTGATAGGCTTCTGTCAGTGGACAGATTATTCAAGAAAACTAATGAAATACCCCCACTCTTTGCTAAGCAAACATATTTAACTTTCAGTAGAACTGTTAGCTGAAGTTCACAATGCAAACTGCTACACTGATGACTGACTCCTTTATGTTAGAGAATTAGAAACCTTCTTATTCTTAATGGAGCAAATTTTTCTGGCTTGACACTATACCTTTTTTAAGTATTTGAGATTTGAGAGAGCTCATTATACAATATAAGCACACTCCAGGGGTCAGTCTTTGGACTTCTTTTTCCATGTACAATCATTCTCTCTCTCTCCTTTTTTTGGATTTAAATATCATATGTAAGCTGGTGAGTCCCAATTGTTGATCTTCATCCTGGACCTTTACCCTGTACTCCAAAGTCACATATCCAACCTTCCATTTTACATCTCCACTTGGATGTCTAGCAGTTATCTCAACTGTAGAATGTCTTAAATCAATCTTCTATTTTTCAGTCCAAACTGCTGCTTTCTTACACTCTTGCCCATCTCAGTTAATAGCAGCTTCAATCTTGCAATTACATAAAAACCTTGGAGTCATTTCTCACTCTTTTTCTTTCCCATCCCAAACCAGTACTTTCAGCAAATGCTACTGGTTCTACCTTCAAAATATGTGGGGGGGGTCTGATCACTTCTCACACTTATACTGCTGCTGCTATCATCTCTAGCCTGGACTATTGCAATCGCCTTTATATTAATTTGCTAGGGTTCCCATTACAAGTACCATAGTCTGGGTGGCTTAAACAACAGAGATTTATCTTCTCACAATTCTGGAGGCTAGAAATCTGAGATCAAGGTGTTGGCAGAGTTCGTTTTTCTGAGAAGGTCACGTTGGATTTCCACTCAGGGACATGCCCTGGTTGCAGGCTCTATCCCCAGTAGGGGGCGTGCAAGAGGCAGCCAACCATGATTCTCCCTCAAAGTTGATGTTTCTCTCTCTCTCTGAAATCATAAAAACATATTTACAACAACAACAAAAAAGTTCCGAGGAAAAGCACAATAGCCAAGAAAGGGAAACTTTGTAAAAACCGAATATATATATGAAAGGAAGGAAATAAGGGGGAAAAGAGCAAAATGGGAGGGGAGGAGAGAAAAAGAGAAGAAAGGAAAAAGAAAGCTGCACAAGGACAGCTGGGCATGAAGTAGGAAATCCATTGAGTAACCAGTTAAGCTGTATTTCACATCATTTTCCATTCACTCTTGGAAAAGATAAGAGTATTAATGTTTACACATTGGTTTTGAGTGCTTCTTCTATAGAATTTGTTCCTTAATAATTTACTAAAAAAAATTGTTGCTTTCTTATAGGTTGCCTGGTTCCCTGGGGGCACATGATGTCTCTGCCGTTTTATCAGAAATTGCATGCGCACTATGATCACAGCTACCGTAACAAGGACCTTCGCACCACCATGAGCCAGTACCATGAGCAGAAGAAGAGTTCTGCCATTTACACACACGGCTCAACGGCCTATAGCAGCCGCTCATTGGCCGCGCACCGCCAGGAATCCCAGGCCTTTAGCCAGGCGTCATCGTCATCGGCCTCCTACCTGCAGCAGGCGTCTCAGGCCACCACTGAGTCCTCTCTGGCATCTGCAGTCAGTCGGAAGGCGGCCTCAGCCTACGATTATGGCTACTCCCACGGGTATGTCAAAAGCAGCCTTCCAACCTTAGGGCAAGGGCTCATTCTTCAAATACCCCTCCCACATCACGTTTTCTTTTCTTCTTATCTGGCATCTCTGCATTTAAGCCAGATGTGGAGCAAATGCTTGTATTTGGGAGACCTGGGACCTCCTACCCTTCATCCCATCTCTTTGAGTTTCTCAAAGTGCTTCACAGTCACCCTGGGGAGCCTTGCTTGATTTTTAGAAGCAGCTACGGTTTGCCACAGGTTGCATTCGTATCAGAGAGCCAGAAAATATCATTTCAACACTCATGACAGGTTTCCTGACTTTTGGAACGGTTTCTACTTAGATGAGAAGGCAGTAGAGAATTTAAAATTCACAGGTCACAGGAGTCCACACCCCACGAAGATGGGTTGTAGTTTTTCAGTATCTGAAAGCCGGTGTTAAAATTCAGCACTGTTATTCAGGCAGCAGATATTTTCTCCAGCTGGAGCATTTTATTAAAACATGCCCCACCTCACTCACTCAGTCCAAGAATACCAGGAATAAACCTGGAGTCCCACAAAATTAGATTTATCAACCCGTTTCAAGGAAAGAGTTAGTATTTGATTGTAGAAAGAGTGGAATTTAGATGCAAGTCTGGTCTGCAAAGGGAACCCAGAATGCTGTTTTTTGGAAACAGTGAAGGTGAGGGAAGCATGGACTGTCCTATTAATCCCTTTATGTGGAATCAGCTCTGGGGCTAGGGATCCAGCTGCTTTTCTGTGTCAGCAGCTCCTGAGGTCTTCCAGGCAAGAGTGCGATGTCACATTCTTACTGATAAGATTTTTAAACAGCAACCTGATAGTCTTTATATTAGAGAAGAAGTATCAGTGGTCACTCAAAGAAGGAAGTTGCCATGACACTTTATGGCAGTAGTGTTCCTTGGGAGAGATGTTTCCTGCGACTTCGCTGTGACTCTCTGTCTATTGTTCCAGCCTGCTGAATAGGTATTTACTTTCTCAGTCCAAGCTAATTTTAATTTGTTCAATACCCAGAATGAAATATTTCATGGGATTAAAGCCCCCTGGCAAGATGCATGTGATTTTATTAAAAATCAATCTATTGTCCTCACAAAGAATTGCTGAATTTCACCACTGGGCTAATGTGGCAAATAATGACCTGCTGCCTCAAATTCTTTCCAAACCACCTCACATAGGTTGCATTTTTGTTCTAAACACAATGAAATTTTAAGTCTTACAATATTTGAGCCCACAAAATATCTGGTAGGACACTTGGAAGAGGCATGTATTTCTGGGAATTAAAATAGTTATTGAGGAAATAACACAGTGGTTTGTATGAACAGATGTGAAGAAGGATCCTGAAAGCAGAAATTCCTGATTTCCTATTGGGATTAAATAGCACCTGATGTAGAGCTGTCATTTCATGGGTACTGACAGTAACCTCCTAGGAGCTTCTGCTATGTTCAGTAACAGAGCCAGAGTCCCGTAGTGTTTACCTGGAATGTATGATGTCAACATTCTTAAATTCCACTTAAAATGGAACAGGTTCATTTTGCAATCTCACTTTCATGAGTCATATTCTGCCATAGGGTATTCATAAGGATCTCAATTGGCTGCAAATGTGGAAATATTGTCACTGAGAGAAATTCATTTCTTTTAGCACTTGCTTCAAATGAACTGCCTTGCAAAGGAAAGTTGGGAGGAATTAACACCATCTGTATGTGGTAGCATCATTTTGCTCTCCTGAGCAATATCCCATAGATATGTTTAATAATCTCATTTAGGAAAGCAGCTATCTTATGAAAGAGAAGGGTTATATTTTAAATAATATCCATTTTCCTGGACTATCTGTACTGAGTCTATAGAAAATGGGTATTTTCATTATCATACCATTGTTGATGTAACTCCTTGTGTACTTACTGAATTTTCCTAATGCTGTAGAATCTATAGAATTTACGAATTTGTATTTTTGTGTTCTTTACATCTTCAACGCTTTTGCTAAATTTTATGTTAAAATTACTTTAATTTTACACAAATACTTTAAACCACATATGCAGTATTTATATTTATTCATAATCTGATCTATTACACAAAACATTAGTAATTAAACTTTTGAAATTTTTAAATATTTTATTTAGAAAACATTTGCTCTGTGTAATCATTTGGAGACTTAACCATTTATCTATAAAGAATCTCACATAATAAACTTTCTATAGGAAACAGTACTGTAATTATTTTTCTGTAGTCAACCTCATATCTTGCCTTCCTGCTATATATGTATTTATGTAGGTTGGCTTTCTATATGTGAATAACTCAAACTTCTTGGTAAAAACATGTTGACCTAGAAATGAGAGGAAAGAAAATGCCAATATTTTTCCTTTGTATAATGCAATGTAAAAGAAAAGAAAGCCAGTCTAATTCTGGGAGTATTTTAGTCTTTCTCTTTTTAGACCTAGAACTAATAGGTGCAGATAATATTCCTTGAACATTTCAAAATCTTCATAATTCCTATAGGTCCTATTTTAGCCTTTTCAAAGTGGAACAACTTTTCCCTGCTAAATGAAATATCTCTCTTTGGTCAGTGTTGTTTATTAAAACTCCTAGGGTTGGAACTGCAATTCTGTGGAGTATATATAAGTACTAGGTGTGATCTAATTTTATCCTCTGCTTTGTAGTTAGATGTCTAGTGTTAAACTGGAAACTACGGAGATTTATACTGTGCTCAGGAGTTGGCTGACCTCAGTGTTAAGAACAATGGCTCATCCAGAGTCAGTGTGGCTATAGCACAGATCAGTTACCAATTTCATTCTGAGCCAAGGGTTATAAAATAAATTCTGGAGGCTTATTGTAAATGCCTTTATTATTCAGAGTAATTCAGGAAAACAAAATGATACGAATTACTGTTTTATGCTAAAATCCACAAATATTATCAGGGACTAAAAGAGAAATGGTATTCATGGCCACTTTATAACCATTAGGCAAAAGTTCTTAATCTCTGTCCATAAATAGGTTTCAACCAAGTCTTGGATGATCTGAAATTATTTGCAAAATTAGGCACAGATGAGAATTTTTTTTGCTGTAGCTTTTATCAGATTCTCAGAGAACTTTGAGACTCAACAATGGTCAGAACCACTGCACTAGAAAGTTAACACGTGTACCAGACAGCCCAGTGCATGCCTGAGGATCCCTTTCCTAATGCTAATAGTATAAGGAGTTGAGATGAAATAAGGCAGATGTCTACAGATAATACAGCATTATGGAAAGTAAGTTACCTTCTTTTCTTTTGAGTAATCTGTATCACACATTAAGGTGGAAGTAATAGCCCTGGATGGAGTTGCTAAGTGGTTAGAGCATTGGCCCATGCACTGAAGGATCAAGTGTTCAGATTCCTGGCCAAGGGCATGTACCTGGGTTGCCGGTTTCATCCCTGGCTCTGATCGAGTCATGTGCAGGAGGCAACCAATCAATGTGTCTCTCTTGCATCAATGTGTTTGTTTTTTTTTTCTCTCTCTCTCCCCTTCCTTCCTTCCCTACTACTCTCTCTAAAAATCAATGGAAAATGTATCATCAGGTGAAGATAAAAAAATATGGAAATAAAAAATATTTTGTTATTCTTGATATGTAGGAATGAATAACGTAAAAAAAAAAAACAGTAACAACATAGCATAGTTCTTGAATGATAGAAGGATTTAGGGATGTCTCAATCCTCTGTGGTAATGGTAAACATTTAATTGTCTGATTCTAAACAAATTAAAATTCAGCCCCTAAAATTTAATTAACATAGCATCCTCTGTATCACTACATCTTTATATTAGTACTGAGAAGTAGAAATTCTTATCCTTACTTTACAAAAGAGAAAATTGGAGACCAAAAAGATTAAATGACCTTCCTTACACAAAGGGATAGAATATCAATTTGACCCCCTCTACAATGTCCCCACTCCTTTCCATGGGAACACGATGCCAGTTAATCATCAGCAACCTCCCTTGACCACACTGCTACCAGATTTTTCTTGAAGCATCAATATATACGTTTGTGTTATGCTTCTTTATTTGCCCTTCTTCTGGAGAAGGCATTAAATATCAAAATAACCAAGATTTAGATCAGGGAGCAATAGATGGAAAGGCACAAATTCTAACACAAAAAATCCTAGGGCATTTATTAATGGAACCTTACAGATTCTTTAACTTGTCACTTAGAATCAGACATAGAGACTCATAAGGGACTCTGGTAGGTACCAGTTCAGGGATGAAACAATTGAGGCCTCAGTAACTTGTTCAGGGAATTGCCTAACTTTAAATTGTGCCCCTTATCTCTATACTCATGTCCTGCTCCCCTCTCTTATTGCCCTGATAATAATCTCTTTTGGAATTACTAGAGTTTGCAAAGAACATGCTAATGCTCAAACTGATTCTAATTCGGACACAAGATACTAGTGCTAAAAATAGAGACCACTAAACACAGAAACCTCCACTTTTTATTGGTGGATCTGATTATGGTAAGGTCTGAGAGGGACCTGAAAACTTGCTTCGTCTCCCACTGAAATAGAGTTTCAAAAGATATTACCAAAGAAACCCACTGCCTTGTGGACATTTTTGTGTCTTGATTTCAGCAGTTGGTATCAGTTTAGTGTCCATTTTCTACATATACATTTCTAGATGTTATATTGGGAAGTACATAATCTTTGGGGTCAAATAGGGCCATGTATACAGTAGTCCTCCCTTATTAGTAGTTTTGCTTTCCACAGTTTCAGTTACCTGCAGTCAACCCCCATCCAAAAATATTCAATAGAAAATTCCAGAAATAAACAATTCATGTTTTATTTTTTCTTTCTTTCTTTTTAAAAAAATCTTTATTGTTGAGATTATTACAGATGTCCCTCTTTTTTACCCCCATTGCCCCCCTCTACCCAGTTCCTGCCCCACCCCAGACCTTTATCACCCTATTGTCTGTGTCCATAGGTAATGCATATATGCATATAAAATCTTTGTTTAATCTCTTCCTGTCCCCCCCAATCCCCCTTCCTTCTGAGAATCATCAGTCTGTTCCATTTCCATGCCTCTGGTTCTATTTTATTCACCAGTTTATTCTGTTCATTAGATTTTTTATTTGTTTATTTTGATTTTTAGATTAAATTGTTGATAGGTATATATTTGTTGCCATTTTGTTGTTCAGATTTTTTATATTTTCCTTTTTCTTCTTCTTCCTCTTCTTAAAGAATACCTTTCAAGATTTCATATAATACTGGTTTGGTGATGATGAACTCCTTTAGCTTTTTCTTGTCTGTGAAGCTCTTTATCTGACCTTCAATTCTAAATGATAGCTTTGCTGGGTAGAATAATCTTGGTTGTAGGTCCTTGCTATTCATCACTTTGAATATTTCTTGCCACTCCCTTCGGGCCTGCATAGTTTCTGTTGAGAAATCAACTGATAGTTGTGTGGGTATTTCCTTGTAGGTAACTAACTGCTTTTCTCTTGCTGCTTTTAAGATTCTCTCTTTGTCTTTTGCCCTTGGCATTTTAATTAAGATGTGTCTTGGTGTGGTCCTCTTTGGGTTCCTCTTGTTTGGAACTCTCTGTGCTTCCTGGACTTGTAAGTCTTTTTTTCATCAGGTAGGGGAAGTTTTCTGTCAAATAGGTTTTCAATATCTTGCTCTCTCTCTTCTGGCATCCTCATAATGTGAATACTGGAACGCTTGAAGTTATCCCAGAGGCTTCTTATGTTATCTTCATATTTTTGGATTCTCTTTTCTTTTTGCTCTTCTGATTGAGTGTTTTTTGCTTCTTCATATTTCAAATCATTGATTTGATTCTCAGAATCCTTTACTCTACTGTTGAATCCCTGTATATTATTCTTTATTTCAGTCAGTGTATTCTTAATTTCTGACTGGTCCTTTTCAATTTTTTTGGAGGTTTCTAGAAGATTCTTGAGTAGCCTTATAACTGTGGTTTTGAACTCTACATACAGTAGTTTGCTTTCTTCCATTTCTTTCATTTGTAATATGTTTCTTTGTTTCCACATTTTGGCTGCTTTCCTGTGTTTGTTTCTTTGTATTGAGTAGAGATGCTATGTCTCTTTGAGTTGGTAGAGTGGCCTTGTGTAGTAAGTGTTCTATAGGGCCTAGTGGCTCAGCCTCTCTAGTCACCTGAGCTGAGAGCTCTAGGTGCACCCCTTTGTGGGTTGTGAGCCCAGTCTTGTTGTAGTTGAGACTTGATTGTTGTTGGTGTCACTGGGAGGAATTGACCTCCAGACCAATTGGCTGTAAGGACCAGCTGCGACTACAGTAGGAGAGCTGCTATGTAGGAGACACCCCTATGGAGCAGGACTTGCATCAGTTGGGCTTTGGTGCTCACTGAGTCTGCCCTTTGAGTATGTTGCTTATGGATGTGTAGAGTTTTAATCTGGTATGGTCTGACATTGACCACTAGGTACACTGGCTCTTGAGACTCCAGGGAGGTGCTAAGTCAGCCACTGCCTGAGGCTACCCAGCAGGAGAGACAGAGAAATCTTCAGATTCCTCCTCTTTGTATCAGGTTTGGAAGTGCCCAGATGAAGCCCAGCTATGAAGCAAGCCAGGCTGATGTTGGTGCTGGGTCTTGGGCCTTTTATTGATAGGTTTGGAGCTCCCAGACCCAGCTACAACTTGTTTTGAGAGATTTTAGCTTGAGCAAGGACAGGCCATTCATATGCAAAAGCTACTGCACACAGCTTGGGTGAGGTTGTAAACTGGATGAGCCACGGTCGTAGGGAATCACCAGGGTGGAGCAAACAGAAATGGCTGCCAGTTAGCCCTGCAACCAGGGAGGTCCCAGCATAGGAACAATGATCCCTGTGAGCACCTCCCTCTTGGAGAAAGCCACCCCTGAGTTCCTTCCCTGATGCAGACAATCCAGTTCCTCCTCGTATGTGTCTGTGTTCCCCAAAACCTCGCCCTGATGCTGGAGCTCAGAGGAAGTGGGATCTTGTAAGTTCAGTTCATGGTGCTGGCTTTTTAAGAGGAACATCTCCAGCAGCCTCTGTGTCCCAGAGCCCCAGTCAGCACTGGTTTCTATAGCCCGTAGTTCTTACTATCTGGAGGGACTTCTTTTCCCAGCTCTGGGAAAAGAACCCTGGGCTGGGGATCTGGTGTGGGCCTGAGACCCCTTGCTCCTTCAGGTGGCTTCTGCAGAGACCATCTCCCTCATGATTAAAAAAGTGGCACACGTGAGTGCTGGACCAACCTGTTTCACACCTTCTACCAATCTCAGTGTGCTTTCTTCTTTACTTCTCTAGTTGTAGGGCTTCCATTCAGCCAGCTTTCCAGCATTTCTGGATGATGGTTGTTCTGTATTTTAGTTGTAATTTTGATGTGATTGTAGGAGGCAGTGAGTACAGGTGTTTACCTATGCTGCCCTCTTCCTTCTTCTCAACAATTCATAAGTGTTAAATTGCATGCCATGATTAGAATTGTGATGAAATCTCATGCTGTCCTGCACTATCCCATCCAAAATGTGAATCATTCCTTTGTTTGTGTATCCACACTGTATATAATACCTGCCTGTTGTCACTTAGCAGCTGTCAGGTTATCAAATTGATTTTCTGGTGGTGTAGATAGTTGTGTTCAAGTAACCCATATTTTACTTAATAATGGCCCAAAGTGCAAAAATAATGATGCTGGCAATTCAGATATGCCAAAGAGAAGCCATGAAGTGCTTCCTTTAAGTGAAAAGTTATGTATATATTAGGAAAAAACCTAGTGCAGTATATACAGTTTGGTATTATTTGTGGTTCAGGCAGGTACTAGGCATTTTGGAAGGTACTTCCTTGGATAAAGGGCATCAACTGTACTTGCAATTAAGCTTATGACTTTGGATAAGCTATTTAACCTCTCAATTTCTTCATCTGTAAATTGAGGAAAAAGATCATCCCTCAAGTTGGGAGATCTTAAAGAGGAAATCATTCGTAGTGTTTAGTGTAATGGCTGTCACGTGGAGAATACTCAATGAGGTTTAGCTATTGTTTTTTATCCCATCAATAAATATTTACCCAGTGCCTCCTATGTGCTAAGCACTACTCTAGGTGCTCAGAATAAATTACTGAACAAAACTGGCAAAAATTCCTGCCCTTATGGAGCATATATTCTAGTATGGAGAGATAGGCCATAGACAATAAATGTAATTTTAAAAGGCATTGCATTTTATATTATGATCTAAGGTAATAAATGTTATGAAAACAATAAAATACAGTAGGGTAAGAGATATCATGTATGTGATGTAGGGTAAAGGTTATAATTTTTAATAGGGTGGTTTGGTGTCATAATATCTGAGCCACAACAGAAAGTAGCTAATGGAGATCGCTGTGAGCTTATCTGGGGGAAAGGTATGGCAGGCATCACTGCAGGCCTTACAGCGGGGAACAGCATCAATACCAGTGAGGGAGCTCTGGCTGGTTTGGTTCAGTGGATGGAGCCTGCAGACTGAAGGGCACATGCGTGGGTTGCGGGCTTGATCCCCAGTAGGGGATGTGCAGGAGGCAGCCAATCAATGATTTTCTCTCATTGATTGTTTCTATCTCTCTTTCCCTCTTCCTTCCTCTCTCAAATCAATAAAGATTAAAAAAAAAAAAAAAAAAGACCAGTGAGGGTATAAAGGTGAGGGGAAGAATAGCTGGAAAGATGTCCGAAAGGTCATGGACAGAGCAGGACCAATCATATAGGCCCTTGTGGGCCATTGTAAAGCCTTTATTCTGAGTTAAAGGGGCTTGAGGCAGAGTTTTGAGCAACACAGTGACATGATCTGACTTAAGTTGTATTGGAATCACTGTGGCTATTGTGTGGAGAACAAACTACGGATACAATAGAGGCAGATCAGCCAGTTAGGGGGCAAGAGCTGGTGATGCACTATAAAAAAGGCTGTGGTGATCAGTGGTCATGTTTTTGGATCTCTTAGCCTTAGCCAAATTTTAAATTCCATCAGATTTTTCACAGAGCTTTAAGTTCCCTTAAGCTCTTCAGTTCTCTTAAGTTCCCATGGAGTTTTGAGGCTCTAGAAAGATCCATGTAGATGTTCTGTATACAGTGGATCTTTTGAGACTATCCAGCAGTATGATGATGATAAAACCTTTTGTTCTCCATTCTAAAGATTCCAATGAAGTATCTTGTTTTGTTGTTACTGCTTTTTATGGTACTTAGTAAGAAAATCACAGGAAATGGTCATAATTGTATGGAGATTAAAACCTATCTGTAGATTTAAGTGGCTGACCCTGAATTATGTAAAACTACTGAACCAATAGACCCTTATGGGAAACTAAAGGCCTGATGCACAAAATGCATGCCTTGGGTGGGGGTGGGATCGGGGTGGGGGGCGGGAAGAGCTCCTCAGCCCAGCCTGCACCCTCTCGTAATCTGGGAGTCCTTGGGAATATCTGACTGACAGCTTAGGCCCAAACATCTGCCTAAGCCGTCAGTCGGACATCCTCAGCACTGCCATGAAGGCGGGAGAGGCTCCCGCCACTGCTGCTGCACTTGTGGTACTCCCTTTGTGGGAGCGCACTGACCACAAGGGGGCAGCTCCTGCGTTGAGTGTCTGCCCCCTGGTGGTCATAGCGACTGACCATTTGGCTGTTCGGTTGATTTGCATATTAGCCTTTTATTATATAGAACTAGTGGCTCAGTGCACAAAATTTGTCCATGGGGGGTTGTTCCTTAGCCCAGCCTGCACCCTGTCTAATCTGGGACCCCTCGAAGGATGTCTGACTGCCAGTTTAGACTGATCCCACTGACAGTTGGACATTCCTCTTGCAATCTGGGACTGCTGGCTCCTAACTGCTCACCTGCCTGCTGCTCGGTCACCCCTAACCACTCTACCTGCGGCCTGCTTGCCCCCAACTACCCTCCCTAGCTGGCCTCATAGCCCCCAACTACTGTCCCCTGTGTACTCATGGCCCTGAACTGCCCTCCCTGGTCAGCCTCATGGCCCCCAACTTCCCTCCCCTGCCGGCCTCCTGGCCCCCAGCTACCCTGTCCTGGCAGCCTGATGGGCCCCCACTGCCCTCCCTGGCTGGTTTCCCGGAAGGTCTCCTGGTCTAATTAACATATTACCCTTTAGTATAGATAAGTTTGCTTTAAAGCTGCTGTTATATCATGGTTTTGTATTCTGGAAATAGTCATATAGCCTCTTCTTTAAATAAAAGTATTATTATCCTATATAATAAAAGCCTAATAGGCTAAGTGTCTGACTGTTCGTTTGACCATTCAACCAATTGTTACATTGCACACTGATCATCAGAGGGCAGAGGCTCCGAAAGGTAGGTTAGCTTGCTCCTGTGGTCTGGCTGATCGGGACTGGGCGAGATGGGTTGGACACGCACTGGAGCACTCCTGTGGTCCCTCCCCAGCCCAAATTGTGCACCGGTGGGGTCCCTCAGCCTGGCCTGTGGGGATCGGGCCAAAACCAGCTCTCCTACATCCCCCGAGGGGTCCCAGATTGTGAGAGGGAGCAGGCCAGACCAAGGGACCCCAACGAATTCGTGCATCAGGTCTCTAGTTATACATAAGGAAAAATATATATTGTATATTGGGTATTGCAGCCTGCACCCTACCCCAATGTAACACTTTCATTTCTGCTTAAAAAATATTATATATCAGGTGAATAATCAATATGGCAGGTCCTCAAATAATGTCATTTCATTCAATTTCATTTTGTTATAATGTTGACAAGGAAAAATAAATTGATTCTCAGCTGAAGCTACTGTCTGTGTTGAGTTTGCATATTCTCCCCATGTATGTGTAGGTTTTCTCCAGGTATTCCAGTTTTCTCCCACTTCCCAAAGATGTGCATGTGAGGTGAGTTGGCTTGCCTATGTTGTCTCAGTCTGAGTGAGTGTGGGTGTGAGTACTTCTTGCAATGGGAGGGCATTCTGTTCAGGGTGGGTTCTCACCTGGTATCCTGAGCTGTCAGGATAGGTTTTGGTCACCCTGTTCTAGGATATGGATGTTAGAAAATCATTATCTTACTTGTTTTTATTAATCTTTCTTAAATGTCTGTATGGCTCACATTTATTTCAATACTTAATATTAGAAGTGCTTGAGTCTTTATTTAGAAGTTTAGTGAAGTTTTTGTAACCAAAAATATGCTTTAGGAACATAAGAATTATAAATAATTCTTATTTATATCAATTAACCTATGGTAAAATTGATTTTGTTATACACTCTTTCACTTAAAGTTGCAGTTTCCAAGGACCTATTGAAGACTTTCTGTGAGGACTAGTTACTGTACAACATTCTGGGATTTGTCTTCCAGAATTTAAGTAACAAGAAATTGACAAGTCACAATGCTTCCTATTCAGTAGGAGAAGGTCAGAGGAAAATCTAATGCAAGCAGAAAAGCCACTTACTTCTTTAAAAGGCAGTTATGTTCTGAATCCCAAAGATAAACCTGAGTCCCAGGAGAGGAGCTCTCACGGGTACCAATCTCCTGCCTCCAGTCTCACTGCTATAAATGTGCAGCTCATTGTCAGAAGAGTCTCATTTCTGGTGAAACAGTTTCATACAATCAGCAATTTGTAGATGAATAGGACTTTGGAATGTTAAAACAGGTAGAGACCAAAAGTTCACTTAAATCAAGCCCCTCTTATAGGCATTTTAACTGAGGCCCAGAAAGACGTGATTCCTCCTCTGCTTTCTGCGCAAATACTATTTGCAGGTAAAACTCAAGTTTAGATGATACAAGGTACTCTCAGAATGACATTAATCTTTCCACAGGCAGGTGAGTTATGCTGTCAGAAGGAAAGCATGTCCTTTAATAGAGTAGGAATGGAATGAGTCAGCTAGAGGTAGAGGAAGGACAAAGCCGTTACCTCCCAGAGCTTGGAGGTGAAATGTTAGCTGTGTCCCCTGTTAGCTCTGCCACGCAGTTGGGTGTGACTGAGCTTCCCTGCAGAGATGGTGGAGTTCTGGAGGGCCGAAGGATCCATTGCAACAGGCTTGACCTTTTCCACAGCAGCCTTTCTAAATAAAACAAGAGAAAGCAGGAGCACCTCAAAAGAGGAAGGTAACTTTCATAAAACGTCTAGTAAACCACAGGGACCATCCCCAAAGTGGAGTGGGATGTGGGTTTCTGGGCTGGCTTGTAAATAAGTTAATAAACTAACCTTTATAAAAGCCCTGGACAATGGTTAGTCTGCAGGCTTAGACTCCATAAGGCATCTCCCGATACCATTGTCAAGTGTCCTGCATAATATGATTTCTAGGAAATATGAGGCAAATTCTTTCACTTCTGTTTAAAAATAGGTCATAAGCTAGTCTAGTTAAATTAATTTCTTAAATAGTCAGAAACAGATAAACCTTGCACTCCTGGGATAAATTCCACTTGGTTTTATATGTTGCTGGATTTAGTTTGCCAACATTTTTTAGAGGATTTTTACCTCTACGTTCATGAGTAACATTAGTCTTAGTTTAAAAATTGTTTTTAAAAAATGTTTGTTTTTTAAAAAATTGATTTGAGAAAGAGAGAGGAAAGGAGAGAAAGAGAAATATTGATTGGTTGTTCCATTTATTTATGCATTTATTGCTTGCTTCTTGTACATGCCCTGACTGAATATGGAACCTGCAACTTTGGCATATCAGGACTATGCCCTAACTAACTCAGCTACCTGGCTAGGGCACTTTGTTTAGTTTTGATATTAGGTAACGAGAGGCCCGGTGCATGAAATTCGTGTACTCAGTAGGGGGGCGGCAGCCTGGCCTGTGCTCTCTCATGGTGCAGGAGCCCTGCAATCAATCTTCCCAAAGAGGTAGGTCCTGCTCACCGATCTGGGGCTCCTCGATGGATTGCCCCAAGGAGGTAGGCCGGAGTCAGGGATCCCACCCCCAGTGTTGCTGTGCCAAGCTGCCAGAACCTGTCTCTGGTGTCACTGTATGGAGCCGTAGGACTCGTCTCCACGCCACACATGCCGTGTCCAGTCCCCATCCACCCGCGCACACCCACTGCGCACACAGCCTCCTGGTGGTGGATTGATGCGGTGTGAGGACTCAAGGGCTTCACAGCTTAAGGGTGTGACAACCACATAGGATTTTATTAGTATAGATAGTGGCCTTACAGAATAGTTGAGAAGTGTTCCCAACTCATCTGCCTAAAGACCCCACATCTGAAGTGCCTGGGTTCCCTATCCAGAATATTTGTTAATCCCCCAAAAGATTTGGATGCACAGTATATACAAACCGTTTATATATATATACTGGAGGTCTGGTGCACAAAAATTTGTGCACTATAAGTGGGGGTTCATCAGACTGGCCTGCCCCCTCTCACAATCTGGGAGCCATCAGGGAATGTCCTACTGATGGCTTAGGCCCGCATCTCGCTCTGTGGGAGGTTACCAGGTGGATCAGGGAAAGGCAACACCCCCATCATGCTTCTGCTGCAGCCATTGCTGGCCACCATGGCTGCCTGAGCCTTGGCCTGGCTCTCGCAGCGGCAGCCACCAACTGCAGCTTGCCTGAACCTTGGCCCAGCCTTCACAGCGGCAGCCACCATTCACATTGTGCCTGAGCCTCAGGCAGCTGCTGCAGCTTTATCTGGCAGGATATCTGGAAGATGTCCACTCTAATTAGAATATTATCCTTTTATTAGTATAGATATAGACTGCCTACATTGTGAACATTAACTTAACAGCAAAGAGTATTTGGAACTATTACAAAAGAACTGCCTGAACCTGTGCTCAGGATATGCAGGGTTTGGGATCTGCAGGAGGGGCTGATGCACAAATGAAATGCTATACAAGAAATATGAATTTTGGAAGGCATGGGGGCCAGGTGGGAAGAGGCACACAGAGACCAAGACCTGTCCATCTGCTTTTATTTACTTTGAATACACATTTGCCCTTTAGCAATGCATACAGGCAGATCAAAGGTAAAGTTTGGTAAATCATGTAAGAATTATCAGGAAACCCCCTTGAGCCATTGCAATCACAGCAGGGCAGTCTTATCAAAGTCCATTGGTCTTCCAATGTTTCTTTTGTACTTTTATGCTAATTGCAGTTTGCTTTAGCCTCTGGCAAAGCACTACTGTTTTTCCCTTGAAACTTAGGGGGGAAAGCCATGAAATTTCTATAGGTCTATTTTTCTCTTATGTCTGTCTAGAGGGCTTTCTCATTCACTTTAGTTCTAAAGATAAAAGATAATTATAATGTTAGAGATCTAGGATTCTGTGACCCCCTACCCCTCAGTTAAAACCTTATTTTATAAGTATTTTGAATATTTTAAAGACGTTTTTTGTTATTGTCTGATATTAGGGCTTTTGTTTCAGACTTAAAGATTCCAGTCTGATGTTAGAAGATTATTCATCCAAGTTGAGCCCCCAAATGAAAAGAGCCAAGAAAAGCCTTCTCTCTGGGGAGGAGAAGGAAAACCTACCAAGTGACTATATGGTACCCATTTTCTCAGGACGGTAAGTTTGCCTTCTGTTCCTGGCCTTGATTATAATAAAGTGGAGAGTAAATGTCAAGTAATAATAATAATAATAATAGCAGCTACCATTTATTGAGCATTCATTATATACTATTGAGAAAGTTCTGAAGAACCTTGGAACTCTATGGAGAGGGAGATGTATTCATTGCTAAAGTCTTTACCATTACATGGGATGGCTACATGAGAAAAGAGAATGATCAGGAACTTAAAAAAACAAACTGATTTCTAAAAGGAGGAGAGTGGGAGAGAAAGATAAAAATATTAATGATGAGAGAGAATCACCAATTGGCTGCCTCCTGCACAACCCACACTGGGGTTCGAGCCCGCAACCCTGGCATGTGCCCTGACCTGGAATTGAAGCGTAACCATCGAGCCACACCAGCTAGGCAGTAACTTTATTATTCTACTTATGTAACTAGTTGAAATTAGAAAGAGAGTGTTGGATGCTAGTGATTAAATGCTATATCTAGTCACTATAGAGTGAAAGAAAGATTCAAAACTCTAAGATGTTGGATGAACTAAAAAACAAAATAAAATGATATGGAAGGTAAATGAAAAATATCTTGGTTGCCTGTGATAATAAAATAATAATTTTAATTATTATTCATTAGGAGGGAAAAATGTTAGAAAACATAGACTAAGTAAAAGAATTACATCATAATTTGATGCCTGGCTTATATTTATTGAATGTAGAATAGATTATTTGAGGTAAATATCAAACAAAATAATTACTAAATCACAAGTCTGAGTAATGCCAAATTTCTGTGTTTAAAAATATAAGCATGTTTTTTGAACAATAATAATATCCAAAGGAATCTTGAAAGGAAAGTTGTCTGAGACACCAAATTAAAATTTAAGGGAAACTTTATGAGCTTTCCCCTATTGATTTTCCTTTGAATGGAGGACTATTAACAGAGTTAAAGTGATACTCAAAATGAGGTCATTCTTTCAGGAAATTCAGAAGGCAATAATGTGATCATGATTTTTGTTTTCCCGTGTTTTTCTCCCCCCCTCCCCCCCGCCCCTGCTCTCTAATGGTTCCTTTCTGAATCGTTTCAGAGGCTAATGTCATAATTGCTCTGAACACAATTAGGAAGGTAAGGGAATAAATAATATTCTATTTTTAACCTTTTATTTGATATATTTGATTTTTTGATATCTGATTTTTAAGTGAACTCTCCAGAGAAATATGCTTATATTACTAAGTATGCCTGCCTGGACTTAGCCTCTTCACAGTTAGTATAATATGTACTCATATTTGTTATAGGAGATGGGTAGGAGAGAGGAAAGAACTATTTTATTTTTTATGTCCTTACTGTTTTAAAAAATTATTTAAAAACCATCAACTTAGCATTAACTGTCATGGCATGCTTCTCCACCTGTGTGGGCATGAAATGAAGCTTTCCACTGTCTTCTCCCACTAAACTATTTTGTGGCTTCCAGGCCAGTTCCAAGAAATCATCATTTATAAAATAAACTGTGATAAAAGAAAATGTGAATTAAAAATAGATCTTATAGGTTTTATTTCCAGTTCTTTATTTTTAAATGGAGTCATCGCCTATATTTATTACTATTTTGAAAACAATACTTCATAATGTGTTGACAGTATTAGCAATATAAGAGGAGGATGGGAAGGAAATGAACATTTGTTGAGTACCTATTTTTTTTCTGGGAGTCATACTTTATAGAAATTATCTTGCTAAATCCTCAATACAGTCCTGGAGAGGTATTAGTACATCAATTTTGGGAACAGAAAATCAAGGCTCAACGACTTGCTACAGTCTCATGGCAGGTGATAGAAGAGCTGAGACTCCCCCTGGCATTGCAATGCAACGTACATACATTGTATGTGTATTTCTGGAAAATATAATTTCTTTGCATGGCACTTGAAAATTCTACTTCTCACACTGACATACTTTGAGTATACTGTGTCACCACAGGTTTTGAGTTGAGACCATCAGAGATAATCACAGCACCAGGGAAGTTTTAAATTTATTTTAAACTAGAGGCCTGATGCACAAAATCCATGACAGAGTAAGCCTTCCTTCCCCTGGCTGCCAGCACCAGCTTCCCTTTGGCACCCGGGACCCGGGCTTCCCTCACAGCTCCGCTTTGTCTGGAAGGTCATTAGGAAGGATGTCCAGTCTAATTAGCATATTATGCTTTTATTATAGATTAGTAGCAGCATATGTTTGTCAGCATGTTAGCATCATATTCTTGTACCCAGATTATAGCAGGGTAATCACTGACCTGCATTTATATTTACTTAAAGGAAAATATTCTTGCTGTTCTGGGTCAAAAATATTTTTTAAATGCACTTGAATTCTCATGTGAAATACTTAAAAGCTTTTTTGAAGTTAAGCTTATTTGTAAATGGAAAAGGCATGGAGACTGTGACTCCATTCTGCCCTCTAGAGCTATGCCAACATGTCCTCAATTAGAAGTAATGTGAGCTTAAAATTAATGTTCTCTTACATAGAGTTATCACAACTCAAGATAAAATTAACACTGAATATAATCTGTTATTATGTATATACTAGTGGCCCAGTGTGCAAAATTCGTGCACATTAAAAGGGGATTAATTAGAGGAAATATTTTAATATTTCTATTTGCCCTTTATAATAGAAGTGTCAGAGATTAAAGAAAATTAGTAAAACATATATGAAAATCTCCCTCCTGTCAGAGTCTGAGGTGCACCATAGAACCCAGAGTCGAGTCTTCAACCACCCACGTGCACCTCAAAATCGCTCAAGACCCAAACCTGGATGGCCCCCCTTCATTGGGTTAATCCAGACCCGGCTGGTCCCACTCTGTCAAGCCCTGCCAGGTGTGTGGGGGGGTACAGCCTCAGGTCCCCTGGGTGCCAGGGCAGGGGGCACAGCCTGAGGTCCCCCATCAAGCCCTGCTGGGTGGAGGGAGTGGCCTATGATCCCCCAGCCTGGCGCCGGGGCAGGAGGCACAGCCTGAGGTCCCCTGCCCTGGTGCTGGGCGGGGGGGCATGGCCTGAGGTCCCCTGGCCCAGCACCAGGGTGGAGGGCACACCTTGAGGGCCCCCGTCAAGTCCCACTGGACACAGCCTCAGGTCCCCTGGCCTGGGGCCAGGGTGGGGGGCATATCCTGAGGTCCCCCGGCCTGGCACCAGGGAAGAGGGTGCAGCCTGAGTTCCTGTCAAGCCCTGCGGGTGGAAGGCACGACCTGAGGTCCTCTGTCAAGTCTCATGCAGGAGTTGGGTGGGCACGCAGCCTCAGGTCCCTGCTGATCGCTCCTTAAGGCTCGTTGTGGGAACTTAGCCTCGGCTGTGGATGCAAATTGACCGAAGTGATGGTCAATTTGCATATTCTGTCTTTATTGTATAGGATTGAATCATATAGAAAGTTCATTTCAAATATTTCTATTGTATTTTAACCCCTATAGAGAATTCCAGGCACTTTCATTATGGTTTGTTTTGTATTCAGTTATTAATTCATTCCCAATCTCATTAAAAAAAGAGAGAGGGGTAATTATATCAAGACACTAAGCTAAAATTATTTCATTTTTCTTTTTTTCCTCCTAAATTATACTGGGTATACTACTAAATTCCTTAATAGAGACTGGATTATCATAGTTGGAGAAATAGATAAATGTGAAATGAAATTACAACTTATTAAGTTTAGTAAGAAACAGAATAGACTAGTCTTATCTACCAGACATTTTGGTAATATTCCATAAGAAATTCCAAACTTGGGAAAATGTTGACTCATGTTCTTTAGCAAGTTGCATAAATTCAAGTGCTGGGAACTTGTAAACACAATGGCAATGTTTGCTTAAATTTAGAGGTAATTATTATTGTAAAAAAAGCAAATATACAATTCTGCCTTGAGAGATCTAGGGAGACTCAATTTCAAAAGGATCTTCAATCTAATCAGTATACTTCCTCACTGAAACATCTAATGGGGTTCATGACAAAGGTATTGAAGGAAGTTAAAAATAATCCAAGTATTTTTGACAACATTAATAAACCTCAGCACAAATTTTATCATAAACTACTGCAGAGCACTTTTCGGGTGTTACTATTCACTTGGCATTATCATCATCAATTATAAATAAAAACAAGTAACTTTTATAAATGTCACTTCAAATGCAGGTTTTAGCATCTCATCAGAGCTGTGTGCAAGTATAAATAAAGACCATCATATTAAATATATACACAAACATATACACACACACATATGCACACAAAACCTTTATTATTTAGAGAAGAAATCCAGTAGGCATAAGGATCTCATGTAAATTTAGAACTTGTTTATACATGCAACAGCTCTGGCCAATGCATTACATCAGTTGATTTATAGAATTCAGATTAAGCACATTAGTTGTGTATCAGAATCACAGCACACAAACTGCACTTCATTTTATGGTATCACTAGATGCCCAGTGCATGGAATCGTGCACTGGTGAGGGGCATGGCCTGTGGGGATCGGCCTGCTGTGGGAGCGCTGCTCATCCTGGTCGGCCGAGTGGCGCTCTCACTGTGGGAGTGCAATGACCGCCAAAAGGAAGCTCCTGCATTGAACTTCTGCCCCTGGTGGTCAGTGTGCATCATAGCGACTGGTCAACTGGTCGTTCTGCTGTTCAGTCTCTGGGCTTTTATTATATAGGATGTTTTCTGGAAGGAAGTCATAAGTTAATCTTTTATTATAGACTCAATCATATTTATACACTTTTATTATAGACTCAATCATATTTATAACATGACCATGGTCAAGTTATCTAACTTCTCTGAGCCTTGTTATCATATATCTAAAATCAAAATGATAAAGTTTTAAAGTTTACCTCATAAGGTTGTTGTGGTGGTAAAATGAGATAATGTGTATAAAAAGCACTTGGCAAAACTCCAGGGCCACCATAGATATTATTATCATTGTTACCACTTTTTGTTAAGGTGATAATCACTTCATACGTGAAGAGTTAGTTCCTGATTAACAGGTTTTTCTATCAAGTTTTCTTTGAGCATGGTGCACAATGTCTGAGGTCTGGTACCTGGAACTTAATAAAATTAGGCAATATTATCACTGCCATCCACAATATCTGTATTTTGCCATTGTTATATTCTAGCCAAGTGCATGTCAGTGGAATAACAGACACAGAAGAAGAAAGAATTAAAGAAGCTGCTGCTTATATAGCCCAGAGGAATCTTCTTGCTAGTGAAGAAGGAATCACAACATCCAAACAGTCCACAGTATCGAAACAGTCTTTGTCCACTCTCCACCAGGAGGAAATTTTTGAGAAGAAGTCAAGAAAAGTTGCAATTCGAGAAAAGGCAGAACATCTGTCACTAAGAAAAACAGTAAGAAAAGACAAGTTAATATAACTTACAACAGTAGAAATGCATGTAATGTGTGTGTGTGTGTGTGTAGATAGAAATTGACTTTTTTCAAATGAACAGATATGTGAATCTTGTGGAGGAACAAAACTAAAGAAACTGAGAAGAAGACATTAAAATATATAGGTCAGAGAAAGACAAACATAATCGTTTTAAACTCCATGTAATTTTAGGTTCTATAGGAATTAAGGTTCTAAAGAACCTTAAGAAATCCACCTTCAGGAAATAAAATATGTACCTTGGCCTGAAAATGTTAAAAATTAAATGGTGTAGCTTTAAAAAAATTTCTTATTTTTTAAATCATTGCTTATTTTTCAATTACAGTTGACATGCAACATTATATTAGTTTCAGGTGTACACCCTAGTGACTTAGACATTGTATAACTTACTAAGTGAGCATCCCACTAAATCTCATACCCATCTGATACCATACATAGTTATCAGAGTATTATTGAGTCTATTCCCTATGTTGTACCTTACATCCCCGTGAATATTTTGTAACTACCAACTTGTACTTCCTAATCCCTTTCACCCATCCTCAGAACCCCTGCCCCCCAAATCTGACAACGATCAAAATGTTCTCTGTATCTATGAGTCTGTTTCTGTTCTGCTTGTTCATTTATTTTGAATTTTAGATTTGGTTGTTGATATGTATTTATTGCCTTTTATTATCCAAATTAAAAAATGTTTTTATTGATTTCAGAGAAGAAGGGAGAGGGAGAGAGAAATAGAAACATCAATGATGAGAGAGAATCATTGATCGGCTGCCTCCTGCACGCCCCTCACTGAGGATCAAGCCCAAAACCTGGGCATGCGTCCTTGACTGGAATCAAACCTGGGACCCTTCAGTTCATAGGCTGACATTCTATCCACTGAGCCAAACCAGCTAGGGCCATATTTTTAAAAATCTATTTTCTTCTTTTTAAAGAACATTCTTTAATATTTAATTAAATACTGATTAAGTAGTGATGAATTTTAGCTTTTTCTTATCTGGGAAGCTCTTTATCTGTCCTTTGATTCTAAATTATAGCTTTGCTGGGTAGAATAATCTTGGTTGTAGGTTCTTGCTTTTCATCACTTTGAATATTTCATGCTAGTCCCTTCTGGTCTGCAAAGTTTCTGTTGAGAAATTGAATATCACATTTACCTATACTGCCATCTTGACCAGAAGTCTTAAATGGTGTATTTATTTTAAAAAGAAGCAAGGAATATGCATTTGATTTAAATATAAAAGTCAGGCTCCAAATGGAAAAACAATAACTTTGGTTTTTGCTTGTTATTTTAATAGTACAAATTACTTTGATTTTATAGTATTTTGATTTTTTTTTCCAGTTAGAAGAAACTGAGGCATTTCATAGAAAAATGAATGAAGATCATCTTCTCCATGCTCCTGAGTTTGTCATTAAACCTCGTTCCCACACTGTTTGGGAGAAGGAAAATGTAAAATTACACTGTTCTGTATCCGGCTGGCCAGCACCTCGTGTCACATGGTATGATATCTTTGTGAAAACTACTCCTAGAATCAACTATACAAAATTAATTTTACCTCTAGTGAAAATATTCAGCATTATAAATATGCAGGAGTCATTGAAAACATTTAAAAATTTGTATAGATTTTTTAAATAGTAAAGAAAGTATACTGGGATTAATATTTCATGTTTGAGAAAAACAGTCTTGTATATGCTATGATACATTATAATTATACAGATGGGTCTTTATCTTATGAGTGTTAAAATTTTATCAACATATTTATATACAAAGAAAATGTATGCCTATAATTTCCATGGATCATAAAAATTTGTTCTCATTAAATATAGGTATCATTTTGTGACAAGAAGCAATACTGCCTTTTAAAAAATAATTAAAACTCAAAGTGTTCCAACTCTACTAATCATCTGAGCTGAGGTCTCAATATGTTTTTTCTAAAGCCAAGAAAAAGAGAGGATTTGATGGGAAATATTACTCAAAATGGGGCCTGAAGGAATCTTCTTTCCATAAAGAATAAATGATTCCTTTCCTCTTCCATTATATATGGTAGCCAACAACAACAAAAATGTATGCACACTTCGAATAATTACAAAGTCAGTATTTATTAACATACTAGTGGCCCAGTGCACAAAATTCATGCACATTAAAAGGGGATTAATTAGAGGAAATATTTTAATATTGCTATTTGCCCTTTCTCTATAATAGAAGTGTCAGAGATTGAAGAAAAATTAGTAAAACATATATGAAAATCTTTCTCCTGTCAGGGTCTGGGGTGCACCACGGAACCCAGAGTCAATTCTTCAACCACCTACGTGCACCTCAAAATCGCTCCAGACCCAACCTGGACGGCCCCCCTTCATTGGGCTAGATCCAGACCCAGCCGGTCCCACCCTGTCAAGCCCTGCCAGGTGGGGGCGTGCAGCCTCAGGTCCCCTGGGTGCCAGGGCAGGGGTCATGGCCTGAGGTCCCCCATCAAGCCCTGCTGGGCGAGGGAGTGGCCTGTGATCCCCCAGTCTGGTGTCGGGGCAGGGGGCACAGCCTCAGGTCCCCTGGCCTGGTGCTGGGCATGACCTGAGGTCCCTCAGCCTGGTACTAGGGAAGAGGGTGCAGCCTGAGTTCCTCTGGTCTGGTGCCAGGGTGGGGGGAGCAGCCTGAGGTCTCCTGTCAAGTCCTGCAGGTGGAAGGCACGACCTGAGGTCCCCTGTCAAGCCCCATGCAGGAGGTGGGTGGGCATGCAGCCTCAGGTCCCTGCTGATTGCTCTTTAAGGCTCGTTATGGAAACTCAGCTGTGAGTGCAAATTGACCAGGGTGACGGTCAATTTGCATATTCCCTCTTTATTATAAAGGATAGTTCATTTTCAAATTTTAAAAGAATCTCCAGAAATGAGTAACTGTTTTTGTCAATGCCTGTTTTCAAACTGGTGTCCATTTTGGTCCAGGCATTGCTGGTAATGTGAAGCAATGGGAATTGCAAATATGAAGAATCATTTCATCCGATGTTTGTGTGCTCTCAGTTCATCAGCTGTTGCTGGTGTTGTACTATCCTTTTGTAGCCCCATAAAAAGTCTAGTGGATAAATTCTCTTTGTTTTAAGCTTAATCTGGCTTCACCCATTATTTCAAATCAGTTAAACCTGAAAAGAAGTGAAAATTGAGTTATCAGCTGTTAAAGTATGTATGCATTTATGGGGGGGACACCCTGTGACCCAAAAAAATGTATACACACTTTGAATGATTACAAATGTATACATACTTTGAAAATGTTTGTACTTCAACTGCATTTTCAAACTTCCAGTAGCATTTTAGGATGAATTTCTTTTGTTCAAAGCTTAGTCTGGCTGAAAAGAAAGAAACATCAATTGAGCTATCAGATGTTAAAGTGTGTATACATGTTTTGGACATCCTGTATATCCTATTGCAATTGTCAAAAATTTTTGATTCCTAAACTCAGAATTTTCTTATTATGTGTCATACATATCTGCCACAGAGAGCAGAAGTATGAAAACGATTGAGCCAACTCAAAAGGCGTTTTTCACTTTATTCTCTGACATGGATATTTTGCATGCTATTTTTTATTGTCAGGAGTGGTGGTAAATGCACTCTATATTGCAATATAAACACTACACTGAAGGACATTGTCACTCGCAGAGACCCTGCTTCCCCATGATCTCTAATGTTGGTCAGACACCTGGCTAGCATGAATGAAGGTAACTGACAAGATGGATCCAGTTACCTGACTAAGGTTATTCTTAAGGAGCAGGTGGAGAGTTTTAAAAAATTCACCTATGATGTCAACTTGCCTCTAAAAATATTGGATTCACTTATAATTGTTTTTATATGTAAACTTTTTTCAGGATTCTTGAATTTGAAAACCAAAGAATGAAAATTCAAGCCAGCTATTTATTATCAAGGCAAATAATTTATAGCACACAAAGATGAGAAATGTAGGAACATCTTTCAATGCAAATGAAGTTTTAAAAAATAAATTTATAAACGTTAAAGTTTAAAAGTATACTATAGTAAGCTAAGAATCAACTTATCTTTGCCTTATCTCTCTCTGTGACTTCAGAGTTGCATAATTTGGCATATTAAAGGAATATTTTCTCTTAAAAAACGGATGTCACTTTAAAAAAAAATTCAGACTTTCCTATAGAAATGCATGAAGGATAACAAATTTCCAACTCCAAGAAATATTATTTGGTCATAAAACCTCCTCTTCTTTCATAAAATTCAAATGTACTACTAATAGAAAATAATCAGAGTCCTTAGTTAGGTATATATATTTATTACATAGCATCCTATCTCTGCTTTTAAAAAAATAGAGTGAAAGATGATTTTTAAAAGTAATGTATGGCAGGTAAATATCCATTTCTTAAGCATTTATTTATTCTACTAAATCCACAGCAACTAGAGTCCAAGCATGGAAGTGGACATTGATGGTGTTATCTATTAAACTGGAGTTACATGGCTCCACAAAGGCAGAGCTCAGATATGTCAAAGATTAAACTCCTTATATCTGTTTTGTTGGCTGGAAAATTAGTGATCTAAAAACTATATATATATAAAATAAATACTCTCCAGAAAAATTTGAGATAACCAAATTGTCGACCCTTAGAATTCCAGTTAAATTGAGAAATAGAAATACTGTCAATTTTCAGTTATCCTCACTGATGGAATTGAGCAGTAGTACGATTTTTTAATAGACTTTTATATCTGGCTTTGAAACATTCATTTCCTCAACATGTGAATTTTATGTCCTATGGGCTCCTTTTAGACAAAAACCGAGGGACAGAGGCAAGATTTGATTGGGATGCTGATAATTTACTGGAACAAGCCTTCCCTAGTTTCTATACTCCCTTTAGTGCTTGGAGAAGACAACTTCATTCTTACCCCAGATTCTTCCAGTAGGGATGGATCAGAGCATTTCACAGAAAGTCCTATTGTCCTGCAAGTCAAAGGAAACGTAAATATTAAAGAAAAGAAGTAGTGGACCACCCCCCAAAAATGTAACCATACTTCTGAGAGCAAGATTTTCCCATGGATAAAGCTGAAATTTGGATAATCAGCTAATAGATAACTGAAAATTGCCTATGGCAATAAAATAGATCAGATCCAGTCTTTGTGGGGCATGAGGTTTATTCATTTTTGGGGGTAGTCTTTACAAAAAAGAATATAAAGTTAGTATAAAGTAGACATATAGTCTTGTGGAGACCTGTGCTAGTGGGAGACCCTACAACTTCAGCCTTATTGGCTCCAACATAAATAAACCCACTTCTGGAAGTAAACTTCTGTGTGGGATTAGTATACATTCCTGCATATGTTGTGTATTAATGAAGCTCTGACTTACTTTGCAATGCTGCTAATGCAATCTTCGGAAGTCATCCATTTCCTTGATGAGCAGGGAACCCACAGCCCAAGCAAGGACCCAAGTTGGTGATTTCTTTGCTGGCAGTTATGTTTTTATGGTTCCCAACTGCAGCTTCTTGGGTCTGACACTGAAGACAAGTATGAAAGAAATAATTGAGAATGACCTTCCTGAATAGAAGGAGGTAAATAATAGGAATAAGTGTGTGATAATGCTTCATGTAGCCATGCTTAGCCACGTATTTCAAAGGCATGTGTGCCTGGTGCCTGGCTCCCTTAGAGTCCTTTCCAAACTTGATTCTAAGTTTCCACTAGGCTCATGGAAATCCCTGAGGTCTAGTAAATGATACGTACATGCAGCAGCTGATCTTTGGTCAGCCCCACGTTGTTTTTCTTCATAGGCAATATTTATGTAATAGCTTGTATGGCAGGCTATATATTGGTTTAAAAGGTAGGGGGACGTTTATACCTGTATAGTCAGGAAACTCCACATCCACAGTTTCACACCCATGGATTCCACCAACTGCAGAGTGAAAATATTCCGGAGAAAAAATCCCAGAAAGTTCTAAAACGTAAAACTTGTATTTGAAACATGCCAGGCACTACACTGAATCCACGCAAATGAAATTACGTGTAGGCATGCTTTATTGTAGCCTACTTGCAAATATAGGTTACATGCAAATATTATACCATTATATAAGGGATTTGCGCATCTGTGGATTTTGGTATCTTCAGGGGTCCTAGAACTAATCTCCTGTGCATACCAAGGGAGAATTGTATTCGTTTTATTTGTATAAAGGAACTCTGGAAGAAGAGGTAAGAATGGTTGAGAGTTGATCTATATGAACCAGGAGGTCATGATTCAGTTCCCAGTCAGAGCACATTCCCAGATTGCAGGCTCCATCCCCGGTGTGGGACGTGCAGGAGGCAACCAATCAATGACTCTCTTTCATCACTGATGTTTCTCTCCCTCTCTCTCTCTCTCTCTCTCTCTCTCTCTCTCTCTCTCTCTCTCTCTCTCTCTTTTTCTCTCTCTCCCCTTTCTGATATCAATAAAAATATATATTTAAAAAAACTAATCTAAGGAGAGCAACAAGCTGTGGGGAAGGAGCTGGGTAGAAGGCAGACAAGTGTGAGGAAGGAAACTGTTTCCTGTGCACCCTTATACTTCTGGTTCTTGGACCATACAAATGTATTGCCTAGGCATTTTAAAAAATTACAGGAAAAGAGAACAATTATCTTTAAAAGAAGGAGAGAATTGAGTTAAAAAGAGCCAGATTTCATTGCATTTCTAACCCAAAATCTAGATCAACTTTATCAATGAGAATATGGATTGTAATCTGCAAGGAGATTCACACAAACTCACTGGAGCATGCATGTGCTGGTATTGGTGAGCAGCATTCATTCATTCACTCATTCAACACATTTTTGAATCTACATGTAGATACTGGGCTAGATTATCAAGTGAAACATTTAAAATACATGTTTGGAATTCTTCACATTGCCCCTAAGGTCATCAGCAAATAGACACTTAAAGAAATTGTCATTAGGTATGATAATAATTTAAAACCTAGCAATGAAATAATATGAGAAATATAGCTTAGAAAGAATGGAGATTTGGAAAGGTCTCATTCTATTTTTGCATATTATGAGAATTTATAAATTCTATTATAATTTAGAATTATATATTGACTAGGTGCACAAAAATTTGTACACTCAGAAGGGTCCCTCAGCCTGGCCTATGCCCTCTCACAGTCTGGGACCCCTCAGGGTATGTCCACCTGCTGGCATGCCTGGCCAGCCTGGGTGAGGGGCTGATGGCTGTTTGTAGACTGGCCAAGCCCCCCAGTGGGGACTCTAACCCCATTGGGGTGTGACAAGCCTAGGTGAGGGGCTGAGGGATGTTTTCAGGCTTCCTACAGTCCCTTCAGTGTTTGGGTCCCTACTGGGGTGCCTGGCCAGCCTGGGTGAGGGGTTGAGGGCCGTTTTCAGGCTGCCCACAGCTCCCATTGACCCAATGTCCCAGTGAGGCTGGCTGGAAGCAGGTTTCTGAGGTTTATTTATCTTCTATAATTGAAACTTTGTTGCCTTGAGTGGAGGCCTAGGCAGGCAACAAAGCCTCCTGTTTGCTTCAGCTCCATGGCTTCTATAATTGAAACATTGTTGCCTTGAATGGAGGCCATAGCCGGCTTAGGCAGGCAGTTTCCTCCATCGCTGGTGCAACGGAAGGCTCCTGTTTGCTCTAGCTCTGTGGCTGCCAGCTGCCATCTTGGCTTTGTTAATTTGCATACAGTCGCTCTGATTAGCTGGTGGGCATGGCTTGGCTGATGGGCATGGCTTAGGTGTAACGGAGTGAGGGTCAATTTGCGTATTGCTCTTTTATTAGATTAAATTAGACTATGTATTGAATTTGTTTATAAGATTAGAGTTATTCACAATGTATTTAAATTTAGTATTTGCTGCCATATTACTTTAGGAAAACAACCTACATTTAGCATAGTTAAAATTATTTATAATTCTAAAAAATATATTTTATTGATTTTTTTACAGAGAGGAAGGGAGAAGGACAGAGAGTTAGAAACATTGATCAACTGCCTCCTGCACACCCCCTACTGGGAATGTGCCCAAAACCAAGGTACATACCCTTGGCCGGAATCAAACCTGGGACCCTTCAGTCTGCAAGGCGATGCTCTATCCACTGAGCCAAACCGGTTAGGGCTATTTTGTAATTTTTAATTACCTCCCAACATAAGGGTTTGGGGTTTTATTTTAGATTTTTTTTGTATTTGCATAATTTCAAAATCTATCCAAATGGGATAGATCTCTCTCAACTCACTGGTTTTTAAATTGGGTAATAACTATTTAGTTAAAACATAGGTTGAATTCTAAGCAACAATCACCTTTGTGGTAGGATTCAATATGATAAATAACATTTTGCTTGTATTATTTGCTGGTAGAAAAATATTAGACTGAAGCCTTTTTACTTGACGATGCTTTACACCACCAAAGACCTTTCTTTGTTACCCTTATATCCAAACAGACATTTTTTTAGGGGAATTTAGTGTGTATTTTACACACATAAACTAAGAGTTTGGCCCTAACTGGTTTGGCTCAGTGGATGGAGTGTCGACCTGCGGACTGAAGGGTCCCGGGTTTGGTTCCGGTGGGGGAATGTATCTTGGTTGTAGGCACATCCCCAGTAGGGAGTGTGCAAGTGGCAGCTGATCAATGTTTCTCTCTCATCGATGTTTCTAGCTCTCTATCCCTCTCCCTTCCTCTCTGTAAAAAATCAATAAAATATATTTAAAAAAACAACTAAGGGTTTATTCTAGAAATAGTTATAGTAAAATGCAAGCTCGTTAATTGTTTATAGAAGCTACATGAAAATGCTAAGTGAAATAGTATACATCTGAATATTCACGAGAATTTCAGAAACCCCTTGACAAAATATCCCAGGTTGTAGATTGCTCTCCAGAATTAGCTGATGACTTGCCAGTTTGGAATTTCACTTTCCAGAAATAACAAGCTGTGAAGGATATACAGAGTAGGCCAAACAGCCTTCCTTTCTTTTCTGACTTAACACTGAAGATAGCCAATGTCAAGTGACCCAGAACCTGAATGCCTTGGTGACTTCCTAGGAAGACAGAGTTGAATTGCTTCTTAACTTACTCCTTGCCTGATGCTTTAAAACAGGTGCTTCTTACAGTGACAGTGGGTGTACCAGAGGAAAGACTAGAAGACTCTCCAAGTGGTGTGTGTGTGTGTGTGTGTGTGTGTGTGTGTATGTTTTAAACTGATTTAATGTGCCAGGTGGTCACCTTAAAAAAGTCGTTCAGGTGCTAAGTTGGTTAGTACTGGAGAGCAAGGAAGGGGAAACAACCCTGGGAGCTGCAAAATCCTGTTCTAACTCAAACTTTATGGAGATATGAACAACATTTTTGTCAGAAGCTAAATTGAGTGTCACCCAGTTGTTGGGTCAAGTAGCACATACCACAGGCTTTGGTGTCATATTTCTCTTCTTATGCTAAAAGGAACTACTGAAAACACCCAACACATGAAAACTGAGCAAGAGGGAGCTTTGAGTCAAGTATGAAATTACCTAACCTAATTCAATCAAAAGAACATGTCAATTAACAGATTCTACCCTGTCATTCGTCAAAATGAGGAATGTTTGAAATTAGAAGCGGCCAGGAGATTTCTTGTTACAGGCCTCCTGATCAGATAGTCCAGTCTGCTTGGGGCCCTGTGGGGAGGCAGCTGTCTGAAGCTGCTTCTGGGCTGGCAGGAAGCAGCTGGCAATGTATTCTACGGGTTGGGTAGGTTATGCCGCTACGACTGCCACACAACTGCAATTCTTTTTTTTTTTTTCATTTAAAAAATCATTTTATTTTCCAATAGTTAATGTATAATATTAAATTAGTTTCAGGTGTACAACCTAGTAATTAGACATTTACGTAGCTTATGAAGTGATCACCCTGATAAATCTAGTACCCACCTGACATCATTCATGCAACTGTAATTCTTAAGCCAGCCCAGAACTCTCATTTTAGATATGAGGAAACTGAGACACAAAGAGCCTCAATTTACTGTTTTCATATGCACTTATTTTAAATTAACCATACCAGACTCTGTTTCTTTGGCCCAAAAATTATGAAGCTATAATTAATGTATTGCATTACACAATAATTCCATTCAATTTAGCAAACACAGAGTGCCAAATATGTGCCCATGACTCATATTTCCTTTGAGAGTGGGAATAGAAGTAAATATGGATCATACACAGTCCCCATCATCAAGGTACTGGGAGCTTAGTAGAAGTGACACATATTTAGCAATAATTTAATATGTGATACCTTGCAATTTGATCCAAGTAACACTGATGCAGAAAAGCAGGAAAAATTAGTATTGTGTGGGATTTTAGGGAGGAGTTTATTGAAGTGGCGTTGGATATGAACCTTGAAGGATGAGTTGGGATTTTGCTAAGTGGAGAAGGAGGATGATATATTTTAAAAAGTATAGAAAATGGTCCTCGTGGAGTGGCTCATTTGGTCATCCCACTCACCAAAACATTGTGGGTTCGATTCCCGGTCAAAGAACACATCCAGGCTGTGGGTTAGATCCCCAGTTGAGGCATGTAGGGAGGCAACCAGTAGATGTTTATCACCCACATCGATGTTTCTCTCTTTCTTTCTCTTTCCCCTTTCCTCTCTTTCTAAATTCAATAAAAACATATCCTCAGGTGAGGATTAAAAATAAAATAAAACATCAATACAAAGTATAGAAAATGGATTTGTGTTTTGGGGCATAGAGCCTGTGTGCACACATGTGTGTGTGAGTGTGCAAGTTGACGAGAGGAAGGAACTGATTGAAGATTATTTTCTTTCTTTCTCTCCCTTTTTCACCACTTTCCCTGATCCCAAACCTTTTTATAATCATTTCCAGAAGTCTGAAGAAATAAAATGCAGCTAAATAGAGAAAATGGAAGCATCACATGTTGTCAGGAGCCAGACTGTCTGGGTTCATATCCCAGCTCTGCTATTCCTACCTGTGTGCACTGGGACAAGTTACTTAACCTCTTCATGATAGGGCTTCTCCATCTGGAAAATGATGTTAGAAACAGTTCTGCCTCATGTGGTTGTTGTGAGGGCTGAATTTACAATCTACTCATAAAGCACTTAGAACCTTGCCTGGCTCTAGCAAATGTTCTGTGTCAGTTGTGGTTATTCGTGTTATTTATGTTATCTGTGCACATAAAGTGGCATATCTAAAAGGAAAACAAGTGAAATCCAGCTCCTCTTTTGGGAGGAAATGGCTTAAGCAGAAGAGACTGGTTTGGCACCATAGCCGCTGGCTATTGAGACCTTGAGGACGTGGAAGAGAATCAAGGTGCCACTTCTAGACTTGGGAGACAGTGTCTCAGGAAGGCCCCTTCCATGTAACCTCTCTCTCTGAGGTCTGAGAGGTTTAACTAGGGGTGGGACAGTCAGAAAAGGAGAATCCTTCAGCTTATATTTGTCAGACTTTTTTTAATGATTAATATTTTAAGTTCTTCCAAGCCAAGAGCCATGCTTGCTTATGAGTGAATAAAACACTTAAATATAATGAGCTTTTAATGCAACTGACATTGTTTCTTCACAACAGGCAAGAATGTTCGTAGGAAGAATGTTTTACTTTCACCCTACATAGACAGCCAATAATAAAACCCCTAACATGAAAACTTTCCCTCTGTCATGTCAGCAATTGTTACGTTTTTCTTTAGATCTTTTATGAAGGATAATATGCACACTAAAAGTGCATATTATATATGAATGTAGAACTTTGATGAAATTCTGTAGGCTGCACACACCCATGTAACCAAACACCCAATGTGTCTCCTTCATATTTCCCCC
>PVJC01010782.1:0-35591 GCA_004026665.1 Murina feae | reverse complement strand
AAAATAAAAATAAAGTGGAATGAAATATCCATCCAAATGGTGGGCTTTAAGCGATTTAAAATAATAGAATGCCCTTCCATTGGCTATTTATATACCAAGTTAATATCCTTCATTCCACAGTGGATGTTGCTCACCTTAGTTTATTGTGCATTAGGCTCCTTATAAGCACCTACAATTTTTTAGGGAAAAGTGTGTGCTCAGAATTCAAATGTCATTGGAATTACTGAATAGTTACTGTATATTTTGTTCTTTAAGGAATAGGGAGAAAAAAGTACCTCTCATTCTAAGATAATCTGGAGCTGTGTTTCAGCCTAGAGTTGATCATTTTAGCTGAATTATAAATCCCATAGGAGTTGAGGTTTAAAAGGGAAACAGTGACACAGTCTTTTTTTAAAAATTTTGTTTTATTGCTTAAAGTATTACAAAGAGTAGTACATATGTCTCCTTTTTTTCCCCTTTGACCTTCCCCAGCCTCCCTTACCCCCCAGTGTCTTGTGTCCATTGGTTATGCTTATATGCATGCATACAAGTCCTTCCCTTGATCTCTTACCTCCCCCCAATCCTCCCAGCCTTCCTGCTATAGACACAGTCTTAATATCATGGATTGGGGCAGCCATGTCACTGTTACAAGTTCTCTTTTAACTTCCTCACCCTTCACTTTCTGCATAACTGCAATTTTACTATGCAACTCTTTCTGATATTTTTTTTTTAATTGGGCTTGGCCTGTATCATCAAGCTACATTATGTCACCAGGACTTCTCTGTATCTCCTCTGGCTATGCCATTGTTAGTCTCATAATAGTTATATCTATAGAATGGAAAGAAAGAAAAGGGAAAAGCAAAGTGACCTGGTGTAATGAGAATGGGGGGCCTGGAGATCTTGACCCTTTGCTCTCATCTGTGAGGAGGGTCCTGTGTCACTAGGCCCCAGTCTGCTTACTGACACAGTGCAGAGGTCTAGACAATGGTCAACCTCTGTTTCCCTCAGGTTGTAAGTATCTTGTTGTAGTTTTCTTTATTTTTTAAAATTTAAATATGTACTAAAGGCCTATTTATTGTATAATGCTAAATTTAATCTTTTTCTTTTATGATTTCTGAGGATCTTAAGGCACATTAACAAAATTATTTTTATGACGAGTAATAAATAGAAATGGGAGAAAATGAGGAAAAGTGAGAGAAAGGAATTTGAGGTCAGGAATGGACAAACATGAGGTGGAAACAGGAAAAGTGATTCTCCTCACACATTCAAAGAATGGGAGGAGGAAGGACAAGAGGAGACAGAGACTTGGATTAAAGATAAAATATTAGGTTGAAGATAACTCTGAGGTGAACATTTTCATGACATAAGGATTCCTTATCTTATAAAAGAATCTTTAGAAATTCAATTTATACAACTTTCACTTACGTTATGTTGTGGAGAAATGATTTGTGAGCTTTAAATACTAGTCCTCAGTCTGTCCCAAAATATATAACCTTGTGAAAATTACCTTCTGAACTTCAGAATATTTATTTATAAAATGAGGCTAGGCAAGTTCTCATTCACTTTTAAAAATCTATGAAATGATAAAGCACACAGATGGTCTTATTGACATGCTGCTAGGATTCTTTTATTTTATTTTCTTTTGCTGCAATGATTCTTATTGAAGAAAGTTGCTGAAATTAATTGGATTATACCAATGACCAGTTTTTTTGAAGGTTTTGACTGAAATGTGCGTGCTTACTTCTGTAAAGTTTGCAAGATGATAACACCACTTTATAAATTACTGCTATGGCTACCCATTGCAGAACTTGCTTTCAGCTGAATTTTCAACAGGCATTTTTTGAGAGATTATACTTGCAACTCTTTCTCTAAAGGTCTTATTCTCCAATTAACTGAAAGATGGCATTTATGATTTTCTAATCCAGAATTTTTTTCTCATAAAACTCCTGTTTAACCAAGAAAATGAAAATCAGTAAGTTCTTGGTTGCTCTTCTACTAATTTTAATTTGCATAACCTAATCAAAATTTAACCTGTCTTGCTCTTCAACAAAAAGCTATATTCTCTCCCATTACTAAATGGTTACATTCTTAGTCTTTTTGTAAAGATGAATTATGTTGATATCCCATGACTTTTCCTTTAGAATGTATCCAGGAAAATGAAAGTGGACTTTACTATGCCCAAGACTGAAATGAAAATAGTGCAAAAAGGACTGGTGGACATGAACACAATACTGTTGTTATCAGTATTATAATTTTATTTAAGCCTTTTTCCTAATAAAATGAAACTGAGGTAAACTGGTCCCCAAACAACTGATACTTCCTCTCTACCATGATTTTATGTCTACAACCTAAGTCCAGCCTACAATTTCCTGTGAACTGGAATATATTTTTTCTGAGGCTTTTCTACAGAAATGTGTGTCCCATAATCATTTTACTATTTCAACAAATATTTGCTGAGCTTAGAGAATGTGCCAAGCACTGTGGTACGTGTTATGTATAAACCATAGGGCACATAGCCAATCAGTCATTAAAGCATTACTGACAAATGGATGGAATAGGCATCTTTTTAATATTTTCTGAACTAAAATGGATAAAAAGACATCTTGGATGACCAGAAATGAAACCCTAGATTCTTGTTCTTTCTTGGAAATGACCTACTGTGATTTAAACAATCACCATTTTACAAACCCAACCTGGGAAGGAAACAAGCTCCCTGTCTTGATCTCTAGCTGGCTGCTAATATCTCCTATTTCTCTTCCGCACCTTAGTGGTTGTTTTCAGCCATAGGAGGGCACTCGGGTACAGGAAGGTCCTGTGCACAGCAGCAGAATCAACTTGACCTGTGGAACTGGGTGCATGGCATGGGAAGCACTGATAGCCTCAGGGAACTGGAAATGTCTATAATCACCCAGATATCAAGTTAAGATTTAAGTGTTCTCCATAGGCATAATTTAAGAAGTTATTTAAAGTTCTCTTACAAATATTGTTTATTAGTTTAGAATCTTTCCCAATTTTGTCTATCATTACCTTATATTGGGCTGTTCTGTGTAACCAAATAATTTGTGGCATTTCTTCTTTCAAGATAAAATAGTGACCTATTCAAACATTTCTAGATTAATTCTTCATGCATTTTTTAAAGGAGATGGGTAAAATAGGGCATATTGTTCTTTGCCCTGATGTGTGCCTTGCAAAATAATAATTGTGACTTGGTAAACTAGTTGGACCATAGCATTTGCTCTTACAGGTACACATTTATAAATGTACTAGAGGCCTGGTGTGCAAAAACTTGTGCACTCAGGGGGAGGGGGTCCCTCAACCCAGCCTGTGCCCTCTCATAGTCTGGGACCTCTCGGGGGATGTCCACCTGCTGACATGCCTGGCCAGCCTGGGTGAGGGGCTGATGGCTGTTTGCAGGCTGGCCAAGCCCCCCAGTGGGGACCCTCACCCCATGGGGTGTGGCCAGCCTCAGTGAGGGGCTGAGGGCCATTTTCAGGCTGCCCACAGTCCCTTCAGGGTTCAGGTCCCTACTGGGGTGCCTGGCCAGCCTGGGTGATGGTCTTAGGGCCTTTTTCAGTCTGGCCACAGTCCCTTCAGGGTTCTGGTGTCTACTGGGGTGCCTGGCCAGCCTGGGTGAGGGGCTGAGGGCTGTTTGCAGGATGGCCACAGCTTCCATTGACCCAAGGTCCCAGTGAGGCTGGCTGGAAGCAGGTTTCTGGGATTTATTTATGTTCTATAATTGAAACTTTGTTGCCTTGAGCAGAGGCCACAGCCGGCCTAAGCAGGCAGTTTCTTCTATTGCTGGCCTCCTGTTTGCTCTAGCTCTGTGGCTGTTGGCCGCCATCTTGGCTGGGTTAATTTGCATACCATCACTATGATTGGCTGGTGGGTGTGACTTGGCTGGTGGGCGTGGCTCAGGTGTAACGGAGTGAGGGTTAATTTGCATATTACTCTTATTAGATTAGATAGAGAGTGATTATATGGAGAAGTCTGACAGGTTAGTGGAATTACTATCAAGTAATTTGACACATTAGTATTTTCAGACATTCACCTGCCAGTAATCCTCATTAGATACATGATTGGAATATTGGGGTCACTAGCTCAAGCCCATTTATCTGAGACCTGAACAATAACAAGAAATCAGAGCTAAAGGGAATGACTGAAACTATTCCAGGCATTAGACTTGTTTCTATAAATGAGCTCTTTCTCTCTCCCCTCTGTTCTTCCTTTTTCCTCTCCATGTTCCTCTCTTTCTCCTTTTTCTTCCATCCCCCTCCCACTCCTTCCTTTTCAATGTTCTGAAATCATTAGATGGCATAGTGTAAATCAATAGTAAACGCTAACCGCCTACTCTGCACTCAGTTACACAACATCACATAACCAGTACCCAGAGACAAAAAGGGAAAAAGCACACACAGCCTTTACATTCAAATGCTCTTGCATAATTTTACTTTTCTGCAGCCAAAAAGGGGGGGAAAAAAAGGAAATAACAGATGGGAAAACTTACAGGTTTTTTTCCTCCTTTTCTCAGACTGTTGAAAGGGAGTTAGTTAATACCCATGGCCATTTCTAGTTGCCCTAGGCTGCAGCAAAACATCCCATAATTGCCAATGCCTTAACTGGTTTCAAAACAGGAGTTTGTGACCCTCCATGACAAGGTACATTTTCCAGGTCATATAAGACTAAAATTATTCTGAGATGTTTAATGCTGACTTGGTTTTTACTTATTTTATGAAAAATCAACATCATTTAAACTATGAAATGAATTTTAAAATAGAAAGAGGATAAGGAAGACAGCTGTGTGTGTATATGTGTTTTCATTCGAAATGTATCCTGATGTAACATTTATGTAAAAATGCCGGTTATATAAACCCCGTCTTTGGGGGCTGTACAAAGCTCTAATATTTTGATTTGTTTTTCATCCTGATAAAGTATATTCAAACCCAAAGTCATAATTAAAGAGGAAACATCTAGAAGCTATAGAGACACTTACTTCAAACTTCCTATAGACTCCATCCCCTAAGCAGCAGTTCATTTGAAGAGACTGTAGTTTCTGGAGTTCTCACTTAGAACTTTCTGTCATAGGATTCCCTGGAACACCGTTTGATTCGTTGTACTGCCTTTAAGTCCCATATGTATAATAAACATTGTTATCTCTCTCTCTCCCTTTGTAGCTTTATTCCTTTCCCACACCCCCAACTTTTTCATTGAAGCAACTCCCTTCCCAGTTTAAATAGGAACACCATGAGATTTGTATGAGATTTATCAGTCTTCCTTCTCAGGTTTAATATTTTGTTTCGCTTAACTGATGTCTGGGAACCAAGGGTGGTTGGAGGAATTTTTTATTTTGTTTTGTTCTTCCTTTTTAGTTCTGTCTATAAATGGTTATAAAATGGATACAAAATTATCAAAAGCACAGCACTAGGCATTACTAGGCATCTGCTAGAAGAAAGTTAGATCCAGTGTACAAGCGGTGGTGACGGTGATGGTAGTTCTGATTGTTCTCAATGCAATCAGGGAAGATGAAAGTGCACAGGAGAGAGGACCGATCTGAGTAGGAACTATTGAGACACTTCACCTCCTTGTATTTGGGATCAGCATCATTCCTTTAGGTCATACTTTACTTCTGGATGGTAAGGTCCTATGAAATTGGCTTATTTGATTTTACTGAAGGTAAGAGATCGTTTTTCCTTTACAAAAAAACAAAAAGATTGTTTTCCTAGTTTGTTTATCTTTCTCTTATGTGTTAGAATTTAGGATTCCTTTGTATGGAAAAATCTGGTGCATAAAGATAAAAATCAAAGCCAGGAGAGTTTTTTAAGGTGTTTCAGGTTTTATTGTCTGAATGTGTATGTGGCTCTCTGTTAGCAACTACCAGATCAAGACCCTTGGGATTATCGTGTCTGTATTTCTGATGACATGGAGACATCTCTTTTGTCTTAAATATGAATAATCACTAAGCTAGTATATCTTTCAAGTACTTTATATTTTATTTCTGCTTTTCTTCCTTAAAAGAATCTATAGCTCAGAAAAGTTTGTTTCTGGAAAAATAATGAAAATTGATTAGAATATTCTAATATTTAACCAGGACATTATATTCTCAAGTATATTTTTTCTACATGGATTATAGCTAAATTTGGATTCCAAATTGCAATTTTGTATGTATGTTCCTGGTTATCAAAATAAATTATAAACCATGCAAAATGTATTTTCTATAATATAATTTTAACATGTTTCATCATCTGTAACCAAGCACTTATTTTTAGATGTGTAGTTCTGTACATAGAAAGTCATTTAGAGTACCCTGGCTTTAAAATGGGTTGCCTGGATTTAAAAGAAAACTTAGAACTCTATAAAGTAGTATTTTCTTGGTTGTCAAAAATAGGTGGAGCTATCTGGTTATAAAAGAATAGAGGAAAATGTCTTTGAGTAAAACATCTTTGAACATTTTTTCTTATCGCAATTTGTCAAAATAGCTTCCATTTTCATCTTGGTGGATTTTTAGGCTCTCTGAACCATCCTTAGGACAAAATTGGCCTTTCAATATCCAATAGATGCCAGCAAATGCATTTCAACCCCCATTTTCAGTTGTAACCATAGCCCTGGGAACATATAGGCTATTGTGTTTTCTCATTTGCACTTTGGGATACAGGCTTAGGAAGGACTGGCAGGCCTAGACTATTTCCTGGACATGCAAGACTTTAGGGAGAGTTTTAAGTATTTTCCAATTTTTCAAAAGTCCTTCTCAACTATTTCAACCTTGCTTCAAGTTGCTGTTGGCAGTAGTAATAGATACTTTTAAATGTTGCAACAAGAACCTCAGTCACTGACTTACCCTCTCAAACAGAATCACTCTAGTTGTGCCTGGCACATAGTAGCTGCTTCACAGATATTTTACCATGTTTTGGTGAGCTGATCCCTTCCCTCCTAGTGTTTATGCAGGTAAGCAGTAAGCCATGTGAGTAACCCAGGTGTAAGATGAAAGAGAATATAGAACTCTTCAAGCTTCAGAAATGGACAGATCATTTTATAAGAAAGCCCTTATTGTCCTGTCTCTGTCTTTGTAAAAGTAGCAAATTGCAGAAGGTAATTTTATATTTTTATAAAGATCCTCTGTGCTGCATTGATCATTGGATTATTTAAAAAGCATAATTTTTGGCAAGCTACTTTGGTGATCTTCATTAAGTTTCATATGCAGATGTATTAGGGACTTATGATTCTGGGTCTCAAATAATTCTCTTTGCATTCTGCCACAGGGTCCTTTGAATCTTGGCTTTTCTCATTTTCTCTGGTCACTTATATTTTAGACTTTTTATTTAGATAGGTCCTAGGATGAAGACTATGGACAAATTTCATATGGAGTTATTCTTTCCATGTAGTGTTTCATTACTTATAGCACAATAATTCCTGATCTTTATGAGTCAATTTTGACTTAAATTAATGATGCTGGTTATTATCAAGGCTTCATTCTGGTGGTGATGTTGGGGGTGGGAGGTGATCTCTGGTAAGAACCACCTATGGCTTCTAAATTATACAGCAGTGAAAAGGCAAGCATGTGGAGTTATTGACAGACTGCTGCTTGTTAGGCAAGCAATTTTTAAAATGCAGATTATATAATACTTGGGAATTTGTTGCTCCACAGTAGAAGCTTTTTAAATGTTAATTTGGGGTTTGTTTTGTTGCTCTGTGACTTAGCATAAAAGGTTTTGGTTTGAAAAGGTTTCAGTTCACTCATTCCTTTTGTGTTACCGGACTAGGAATATAATACTATACATTTACTCATGAAGGAGTATAAGACCAGTAACAAACAACTCATGAAGCCAGGGGTACATAATCCATAGTTTGTTCTCCAACCACTGCCACAATATTTATATCCAGAACGCAAGTAACAAACAACCAAAAACAAGGAAAAACCAGTTTGTTGTTATTTATAAAACGTTTAACCAAAAGTGCAGTAAAGTTCAAATGGAGCTGCAAATCCTGGTGGTTCACAATGGTTTGATTTATTTTTTTAAACAGACCATGGATAATTAACCATAAAACATAATTTTCTCAACACAAGTCACAGTGAACTGCAGAAATGGGCAACAAGTCAGTCACAACCGGTTGGAGCCCTTAACATGCAGGCAGTTACAGACGCCACTTTCTCATTCAGAGTTGTATTTTCATTCGCAAAGGGAGGCATCCTTTACTTTATATAGTGTCATCAAGTCAGCATCCCAAAGGGAGAAGCAGATGGGTTATTTTCTATGAACACCATGTTGTCATACCTTTATTAAATACCTAGAATTTATGATTCTCTTTTCATTTCAGGATGTTTCACCATAACTGACTGAGTATTCCTCACAAGACATTGCTGCCTGGTAAGTCACTTCCATTATCTCTAAATGGCCGTCCAAAATATTGTAAAAAGAAGTAAAGGCATGGCAAGTCCACCACAAGCATAGAATTTGAGCAGAATATATTTTGACCTTGGTAAAGGGTATATTTCATATCCTGTTTATTCATTTGAAATGCCAGCATTTAGAATGCTGAGAAACTATGATCCCAAGAACCTATTATCACAGATTTTGAAAAACATTTTATAGTGATTCTGCCACACAGAGGTGGAAGTACCCAAAGGATTTGTTTGGAAGATTCTCCAAAGATATACAGTATATTTTTGCAAAGGTGACACCTGTGTGGAAAGAGAGGATGGTTTGGCGAAGTTGCTGACATTTCCCATGTGGAACATTAGATGCTTTGGCATTAAACAAACAGACACAAAACCCCTCCAAACCTATTTTGTGATGCTTTGAAATACCTGTTACTATTCTGTGACATGCTGCAAATGTGAAATGTGCTTGCTTCATTTGGATCAATCTTAAATTCAGACATGACTGTTCTTATTTATGCACAGCGACAAACAGCAGGGGGAACATGTCCTTTGGGAACTGAAACCCCTTGCCCCTGCCTTTATCAGTGAAGTAAAAGGACCAAGGCCACGGCTGCAAGTGAGCCTTAGTTTGAAAATGAGGTCTCTTATGTCTTTTTGTGAATTTTCTAAAAGGTTGGTTTTGTGGCCTTCTGGAATTGTGGAGATTTCAGTGTCTGGAATGAGGGTGCAAGTCAGGACTGAAGGTATATTGGCATATCATTGTGTTGTCAGAGCCTGAAAGAGCTGAGTTTGCTGGAGGTTGGCCTGCACTGAAATGCACTTGTGAATACACTTAACACGGAGGAGCAGGGAAGGGGTGACTAGCCTGGCACCTTGCAGAATTCCTCCTGGCTCCATCTTGGCCTGTTTAGTAATGAACATGATATTCACCCAAACTGTTAAAAGTTACACTCTTGACTTCACTTTATGTGAATATGCATAAAATGGAGTAATAAAGATAGCTTTCTAACAGGGACCTTCCATATCCATTGCACAGAATCCATAGTTGTCATGGTATTACTGTCTCTAATTGTGTTGCACACCTATCTGCGTCTCTGAACTTGAAGGCCACAAGCCTTTAGGATTATACCTCGCCGTCCCTCCACACTCCCACTCCCATGCTTACTTGCTGCACTGCCCCAAAGGAAACATATCAGTGCAAGTGTTAGCAGCTCAGGAAACAGGCTTATTGGTAACTTTAATTTGTGGCTACCATTACATTTGTTGCAAAATGATCTCATCACAAAATGACCTGAATTTCACACTCTGGCTTGCAAAGAAGCCAGGTCCTCCCCTCCTTCTATCCAGCACACAGAAAGCCCTTTATGCCTATGATCAGATAAATTCGGTGCTGACGCTTCTCTTCCTGTGGGTGCACTTCCCTTCCCAGTATGAAGATGTAAACTCCCAGAGCAGTGCTGTGCACTTGCAGTTTCTCTGTTTTAGTGGATGAAAAGCTCCTTGGGAAAGGAGAGCACATCTTACCCACTAATGAATAAATATTTATTTTCATTTTAAAATGATACATGCTCATTAAAAATAATTTGGAAGAACACATAAGAGTAAAATGAAGAAAAATTAAAGCAATTATTTCTATAATTTAAATTCAATCATTAATAACCATTTGATATATTTATTTCCTTACTCTCATTTCCCCCCGAGGACATATTTTTAAAAACACACTGTAATCATGCTTTCTACATCATTTTTTGTCTTGCTTTCTAAAGTTAACCTAAGAATTCTATATGTAATTACACAGGTTTTATAAATATCATTTTAAATCAACATATACTATCCATGAAGAGGAATAGCTTACTTAACCTAAATGTTCAATAATAGCATGTTTTGGTTTTTGTCTTTTTTTTTTTTTTTTTACTTACTACATTTCCACAATAATCTTGCGTATAAAGAGTAAATGAAGCAACCAATAAATAATGAGTAAATGAATGAATGTTCAAATTGGTATATATTTCTTAAATTCTATAATGAAAATATTTAAACACATTAATTTGTCTACATTGAACTCCAGCAATGTACCTTTCACCCAGCTTGCACAGTGATTAACTCATGACCTATCATTCCCCCTGCTACCACCATGTTATGTTGAAGCAACCCCCAGACAACATACCATTTAGTCCATCAATATTTCAGGCCCATGAAGACTTTTCAGTATGTTAATGTTAAAAGCATTTAGGTAAATAGTGGTAATCATTGTATTAGGAGTATTCTTCTTCTGCATATACTCTCATCATATGTTCTGAAATGTAATAATTGATCATAAAATCTCATTAGTGTGTTTCATAATATTCTGCAGCATATCTGTAAGTCAAAGGGCAGTTTGGTTTACTGGAGAGACATTTTACAGATTTGGCTAGGTTTCCTGGAGGAACTATTATGTTGGGGAGAGGGGCAGTTTCTTTACTTGATTAAAATTTGGGATGATAATTTGCATGCCATATCTGTGCAGCATTGATTATATTCATTATTAGATGTATGATGTGTCATCTGGAGTGAAAGGAAAACATAGGTAGTCTTTGACTACCTAGAGGTGCAGTGTGGCTTCAGGTAACCCATACTAGATAAATATAGTAAACTTACTTCAACTAAATGTAAGACTGGATTTTAAAGTTTATAATTTTTAAACATTTCTCGGTAGAAATGGAAGATTTCTTCCTAAGTGAGAACTTATGAAATCTGAAAAGGGAGGAATTATATATTAATAGTCTGGATAAATTTTTTAAGTGCTGTGTTTCAGAAGTGGAAGTGGAGGGAGATAGTGTATTGCAGGACAAAGGGCCTTTCCTATGTGCCTGTATATATTGCTCTAGTTTTTCCTAAGAATATTTCAAGAACCCTGTATGAGCCAGAGCTCCACAGATGAGGAATGCTCAAAGCAAGTTAGGCTCTCCATAGAGACCCTACAGTTGGGGTTTTGTCCTGCCTTCTGTCTTTAAATTGTAGATCAGGGACTCTCAGTCAGTTGCAGTATGTTGTCCAACAGGTGCATTCCACTCATCAGAAATTCAGGATGTGAATAACTATGTAACATACTGCATCAGTATAAACTGAATTTATGTGTTACTTGGTTCTATTTAATCTTAGGAACACATTATCCATTGGCCTCGAAAGTGAGTAGCTAGAATATTGATGTGTCTAACCCTTAGGGAAGAAAAAAAAAAGGAGCTTCTACACCACACTAAATCTATAGAAAAATATGAGGTTTACAGTAGAGACACACACAAAATATTTCCAGCCAAATTTGGTAGAGGCACACACATGGTGGGGAGAGGGGAGAAGAAAGCAAAGAAATAACATAAGCAATAAACTATCCCAAGCAAACAGAAAGCATCTGTAAAATTTGCCATACTGGATGGTATAAACAATGCAAAATCTTTCTTTCTGTTTGTTTTTTTGTTTGCTTGTTTTTGGTCCTCTTAGCCTTCTGCTTCTCACTTACCCTGACCTGCCATTATTATAAATAAAAGGTCCTCAAAGGTCAGGTATGAATCCAATGTTTGACATTGAGGCAGCATTCAAAGAAAAGATAGGTAGGAACTAGCCACTATCATATTTTAAAGCTCTAAGGATATTTTGCATAACCTATAATACCCATGTTTTAAAACAGGTAATCATCATTAATCTAAGATTGATATCTACAACACAGATCTTAAATAAAGGCATGAGTCTTTACTTCTTACTGCATTCTTTTCTTACATGTGGTTTTGAATTATGTAGTTTATATCATGTAAACCTAAAATATAAACTGCCTTTTAAAGAGAATAATAAGTTTACCCATGGTTCTTTCTAGCTAATGTATTATATATTACACCCAAGTGAACTATCAATGCCTCATCGTGATAATAGCTATACTACTACTACTTAATGATTATTATTAATGATAGTATTTGCTTATTGGGTATCTGTATGGCATTTCTTTATGTTTTTAGTCTTTGGATCTGCTGTTTGTACAATTGTTGTTACATTTGTGACCTTATGCATTCTCAAGCTACAAGACAGCATTTCTTGGAATAAAGTAGTATTCCTATCTTCTACCCCTTTTCCCTCCCTAGTCAAGATTAGAATCATGGTTGGATAATTCTTCTTATATAGAGCAGGGAATCCTTCACCAAATACCATCATCAAGCCAAGATTTTCATTCTAGACCTAAAGACAAAGAAAATTGCAAAAGAAAAAATAGTTTGTTCATATCATCACATCCATGTTCCATAAAGTTGGCATATTTTCTGGACAAACTTTGTTGGACATGTGACACACCATCACATAAAACTATTATAAAGATGGGAATTTTGGACTCTCTTACTGCTATAACTTTTATTATTCTGTTTCACTGGAAGTTGTGAGGGAAGGATGAAAGCTCCACTCAAGGCAAAGCTATCCATGAGATGATTTTTGGAGCCAGCTCAGTAAAGTCTTACCTTGGAAATGCTTAGGAAAAGTCTTTATTTTGCACCCTTCCCCCCACTAGATAGTGCACAAAGGCTCTGATATAAAGAACATACTTTGAATATGGTCTTCTCTTTTGAGCACTGCTTCATTAGCAAACTGTGCTAAGGCTCCATAGAGAACTGGTTCTGTCTGTCCTATCCTACTCTATGAAATATTGTTAATGTGCTGTTGATGTATACTTTTGGTCAAACATAATTTGCTTTCTGGGTTTTTGATGACCACTCTGTAAATCAACCATATATTTGTGGCATGGGCTCTGTAACCTCTGAAAATACTAAGATTAAAGATTTTTATAATTTAAAGACATTTTAGCTCTTAACTCTTTCTTGCTCTTTGTGCACAAACAATCTGATTGGTTAATTATGTCTTTATTTATTTTTATTGTTGTTGCTGTATACATTACACATAAAACAGGAAAGAGGAAAGGCTGTTTGTAAGAGGTAATTACAATGACAAAATTGTACTTTCTCTAACAGTTCTCATTTTCTAATGTTTGATTACATCAAGTCCTGCACTATAAAAGTGTGTTTTTGTTTTTCTAGAAAAATGATAGAGGAGAAAGATAAACATGGTTCTATAAAGTGATGTCAAGCACAACCTGGCTCAACTATAAATATCAATATTTCATTCAAACCCTATTCCTCCACTCCTGGAGGACTTTGATTTCTGGCCATCCTTTGATAATAAGGATCCAGAGCAAGGCAAAGGAAACCAGAGACTATTTTTGAGACCATCAGAGGTATAATCTTTTATGAGGACATGATGCGTTGAGTGGATTCTGAGAAGCCTGAGTTAATTCTGGAATGGCTTATACCGCCCTGGGTAGAATCAGAACTCACAGTTTTCTGCAGATCAAAAAAAAACCCAGAGACTTAGTGAATCTTTAAGATTTCCTCCAGGTCTTTCTTCAACAAACTTTTGTCCATGCTTACTATGTGGCAAGTAAATGTAAACCCATTAATTTTACTTTCTAACTCATTTACTTATTTTTTTTTTTTTTTAAAGCTAGGACAGATCTCTTTTTAGATTACTAAGGGCCCTATGCACATTTGCATGTAACCAAAGTTCCGTCCCTTCCAGGAATTCTGGTTGTCAACCAGTGATCTTGCCTTTGTCTTTTCTCATAGTTCTGCCTGTGGCGCCTGTCACTAGCAGTCAAATAAGGACAATTTTGCCATTCTCTCCTGCTGCTCTAATTTCTTTTTTAGTGCCGGTACAAGAATTTGTTATTCTTTATAATTCCCTTTGAAGTTAGAAATCCAAGGGGAATCTAAAACCGACCAGATGTTTCTGCTGCTGGAACAGGAAGAGAGTAAGGATTAAGTTTAACAAAAACTTGGTCTCTAGGAAAGAAAAAAATCATTTCAGATGGAAATCATCTTTAAATCCACTCATTTTCTACGTATCTGTTAGTTAATTTACATTTATTAATCTGTTGTAGAAAATATCATCTAGTGGTTTACTCTGGGTAAATCTACAAATGTTGTGAACAAATAGACTCTTGTTGTGGTTTTTTCAAGCCTATTGCCCTTTTGGAGTTTTAGTTCTATTGCTCTACATACTTTCCTCTCATGCTTTGCAGTGAAGGTTTCTTGTTGTCATTGCTGTTGTTGTTGAATGATCACTATTATGTCACTTCAGGCTGAGAGGCCCATTCTGCCTACTATCCAAGAGATGGGTGTCAGTGCAGCCTGCAGTTAGGGAGAGAAGAAAAGGAGAATGGCCAAAAATGCTTAGCCTTGCCCTAGCCGATCAGTGGATGGAGCATTGGCCTATGGACTGAAGGGTCCTGGGTTCGATTCCCATTAAGGGCACATGCCTGGGTTGCGGACTTAATCTCCAATAGGGGATGTGCAGAAGGCAGTCAATCAATGATTCTCTTTTATTGATGTTTCTATCTCTTTCTTCCTCTTCCTTCCTCTATGAAATTAATAAAAAATATGTTTAAAAAATGCTTAGCCTTTATGGAGTACTTGAGCCTCTTTCAAAATATATAAATCAAAACAAAAATAAGAGTAAAAAAAGAAAATTCAGGGTAAAAAAAGAAAATTCTTGTAGTCTTTCAGGGAGTCAGATTATATCAGAGACAGCATGAATAAACAGGGTGTGACATAGAGAAATTTAAATATAGTGCAAGGCAAAAGAGAAAAAGGTATAAGTGAGGTGACATTTGTGGTGTTTCTCAGACTGTGTTTCCAAGGCTTCAGGCCCTTATACAAGAGGGAAGAATGATTAAATAAAATTGCAAAGCAGTGGGTCTAAGATGGGCATGCAGGAAAACCCTAAACTCACCTCCTTCCACAGATACATCTTATACGGTATACACTGACATATAGAGAATTCCTCCTATATTTCAATTGAGGGCTGATAGAACAGCTTCTGAACAATAAATGAGAGAGAGACCACATGAAGGTAGGAGAGACCCAACAGGACAACATTCACTGTAGAATGATATAACTGAGACTTCTCTGTACAGACCTGCCTACTCTGGGGCACAGTGATAAAATAGCAACTTAAAAGGCACCTAACAGATGATGACTAGGCTTATTATGGTCAACACTTTATAAAGTATATAGAGGTCTAATTACTATGTTGTATACCTTAAACATAATATTGTACGCCAACTATAATTTAAAAGATAAATAAAAATAAAGGGTACTCAGACTATATGTGAAAAAGATTCATTTATTAACCCCAAAGCATCTGCCAAATAGGTGAGGAAATACAGCAATTCTCTGGAAACTGTGGAAACCCTCTAGGATCAGAGGTGCCAGGGAGCAGCATTGTTTACATTCACTTTCCACCTATATAGTGCAAGGTGGGATCTTGGTCCAAGCAATCTATCCAGTCTATGAAACTGCCACATTTTGTCCTGGGCCACCATGGCCAGCATCCACCCCATCTCCAGCCAGCCTGCCAGGGTGTATTCAGAGCTATGTGCCCTGGGACATCTCAGCTTTTGCCTGCTCCAGATTTCCCCAGTTGGCCTGCCAAAATATCCTCAGAGACATGAACCCTGGGACACCACACCCAGCACTCACTTCTTAGCCAGTTGATCCACCATTGTACCCTTGTCACTGCATATACAGTTTACACAGATGTTGCTCCTCCACAAAAACCAGTTTCAAGATCAGGAAGGATAGCTGTTTTATCTAATTTATAGAACAAACACAAAAAGGCAAACAAAATGAAGAGATAAAGAAATATGTTCCAAATGAAAGAACTCCCTACCTCCAAGAAAACCCTTCAATGAAATGAAGAAAGGTAAAAATAAAATATTTAAAGTAATAGTCAAAAGGGTGCTCAATGAACTTGGGAAAAGAATAGAATACCACAATGGTAATTGTAACAAAATGTTAGAAAATATAAAATTGTACCAATCAGAGCTGAAGAATAAATACAATAATTGATTGTATTAAAATATCCTCAGAGATATGAACCCTGTGAAAAAAAAATACACTAGAGGGAATCACATTAGATCAATTAATACAGAAGAATGGATTAGTTACCTAAAAAGAAGAACAGTTGAAATCTCCTAATCAGAACAGCAAAAAGTAAAAAGAATTGAAAAAACAAGGATAGTTTAAGGGCCCTTTGAGATAACATCAAGAATACTAACATTTGAATTATAGAAGTCCCAGAAGAAGAAGAGAAAGGAAAGGACAGACAATATTTGAAAACTACTGAAAACTTTCCTAACTTGGGGAAGGAAACATACACTTAGATTCAGAAAGCACAGACTCCCACACAAGATGAACCCGAAAAGATCCAAACCAAGACATAGTATAACTGAAGTTGAAAAAGTAAAGTTAAAAAAAAGTACCTTGAAGGCAGCCAGTGGAAAATAGTTTAGTCACATTCAGTAGAAACCCCATAAGTCCATCAGTTGATTTCTCAACAGAAACTTTATTGGCCAGAAAGGAGTAGCAGGAATATTTAAAATACTGAAAAGAATGAATCTATAACCAATAGTACTTTTCCTGGCAAGACTATCATTTAGAATTGAAGAAGAGATAAAGAGTTTTCTAGACAAGCAAAAACTAAAGCACTTCATCACCAGTAAACAGGCTTTTCAGGAAGTGTTAAAGGGTCTTTAATCACAAAAGAAAAGATCATGACCATAAATTAGAAAATATATAAAAGAAAAAATCTCACTAATAAAGGCAAATATATAGTAAAGGCAAATATATAATAAAAAATTAGTATGAAGCTTTATCTATAAAAGACTATTGACTATAACTACAACAAGTAGTTAGGGGATTCACAAAACAAAAATGATCTAAAATGTAATTTGATATATATAAATATCATGGTAACTACAAACCAAAAACCTATAAAAGATATATTAGAAGTAAAAATAAAGGAGCTGAAACATAACACTAAAGAAAACCACAAAGCACAAGGAAAGAGGCCAAGAGAAGAAGAAAGGAATAGAGAAAAATTATAGAAACTAACCCAAAAACAATGAACAAAATGGTAATAAATGCATACCTATCAATACTTTACATGTAAGTAGACTAAATGCTCCAATCAAAAGATATTGGATGGATGCATGGATATAAAAACAAGATCCATCTATATAAAACCCATAAGGAACTCACTCAGATTGAAAGACATATAGACATTGAAAGTGAAGGGATAGAAAAATATATTATATGCAGGTGGAAATTTTTTTTTTTTAAGTTGGGGTAGCAATGCTTATATGAGACAAAATTGACTTATTTTATTTTAAAATATATTTTTATTGATAATCTTACAGATACCTTCCATTTTAAAATAAAAGGGGAAATCAAACAATACCTTGAGAGAAATGAAAATGAAAACAGAAATACCAACATTTATGGGACTCAGCAAAAGCAGTTCTTGGAGTGTAGTACATAGTAATACAGGTCAACCTCAAGAAATAAGAAATATCCCAAATAAGCCATCTAACTTTATATCTAAAGAAACTAGAAAATGAAGTACAAACCCCCAAAGTTAATAGAAGAAGGACATAATGAAGATCAGAGTGGAAATGAGTGAAATCAAAATCAAAACTAAAAATATATATATATTTAGAAAAGGTCAATGAAAATATGAGCTACTTTAAAAAGAACACACACCCACAAGCAAGCAAATTTGATAATCCTTTGGCCAAACTCATTAGTAAAAAAGGAGAGAGCCCCCAAATAAATAAAATCAGAAGTGAAAGAAGAGAAGTTACAACTGACACTACAGACATACAAAGGATATAGGTATATAACATATTGGACAACCTAGAAGGAATGAATACATTTATAAAAACATACAACCTTTTAAGATTGAATCAGAAAAAAGCAGAATATTTGAACAGACCAGTTACTAAGAACAAAATTGAATCAATAATAAAAAAGAAAACAATTACCAAAAATATTAAAGAACAGGACCAGACAGCTCCACAAATAACTTCTACCCAAAATTTAAAGTAGAATTGATACATATACTTATCAAATAATATCAAAAAGTAGAAGAGAAAAAAAGTGCTTCCAAACTCATTGAATGAGGCCAGCAATAGCCTGATACCAAAATCAGACAAAGACATTGCTAAAAAAGAAAATTACAGACCATTATTCCTGACAAATATAAATGTAGACAGTCTAAACAAAGTGTTACCAAACTAAATTTAACAATACATTGAAAGGATCATATACCATGATCAGTTGGGGTTTATTCCAGGGATGCAAGGATGGTTCAAAATCCACAAATCAATCAATGTGATCTACCACATTAACACAACCAAAGATAGAAATCATATGATTATCACATTAGACGCAGAAAGAGCATTTGACAAAATGCAGCATTCATTTATGATTTTTTAAAAACTCAACAAAGAGGTTATAGAAGGAATGTACCTCAATATAATAAAGGCTGTGTATGACAAATCCAGTTAACATCTTACTCTCTGGTGAAAGCAAAAGCTTTTCCCCTGAGATCAGGAACAAGACAAGGATGCCTACTCTCACCACCTTTATTAGCATAGTTTTGAAAGTCTTACTCACATCAATCAGAAAAGGAAAAAAAAAAAAAACAAAAGACATCCAAATTGGAAATGATGAAGTAAAACTGTCACTATTTGCAGGTGACATCATACTATATGTAGAAAACAGTATGGAGGTTTCTCAAAAACTTCAAAAAGAACTACCATACCACCCCACAATTCTACTTCTGGATATTCATCCCAAGAACATGAAAACAACAATTCAAAAAGATATGCGCACCCATATGTTCATTCCAGCATTATTACAATAGCCAAGATATGGAAGCAACTTAGTGTCAATTGACAGATAAATGGATAAAGATTTTATATATATAGTCAATAATGTCATAATAACTTTGATAGCATATGGTTACTAGACTTACTGTGGTGAGCGCATAATAAGGTATATAAATGTTGAATCTCTATGTTGTGCACTTGAAGCTAATGTACTAGTGTATGTAAATTCTATTAATTTTTTTTAATTTTAATTAGAGAAGAGTCTTAGAAACCAATCAGAGTGTTTTGGTGGTTTGCTTAGTACTTTACAAAAGTGTTGGATTGCAGAGATGGATTTTTTAATTTGCTCACATTCTGCACAGTGTCTGGATGTCACAGAGTCATCCTGAGCAAGCTCTCTGGATTTCCCACGTTTCACTAGGTTTCCAGAAGCACAGAAAAATCCATGAATAGTTGCTTTGCATCCTTAACTTGCTCTGTTGATTAAAGTTTGGGAATATTTCCCACACATCAGAAGGAATGAATACTCACAATTCATAGTTTCTATTGCCCCAGCTATCTTATTTTTAAATATAAACTCTGAGACCTTTGGAATCAGACTAAGCTTCTTAAGTGGCACATACCAATTGCATATACCATTTTAAGCATTTTTTTTCAGCCTTTGAAAAAGAGTAGGGGAAGAGACAGAAAGAAATCACTTAGCAGCTGATTCACTTATTTTAAGCAGCATTCCCCATCTTAAGATATAAAAAATTCAGGTCCTGGAACATTGGGTGATTTGAATGTTCTGTAAGAATTTGGAAAAAAAAGATTTTTTAAAAAATCATATGTTCTACATTTAGAGACCCAGATTTTTAATTATGTCTTTGAAATAGTTTGAAATAAGAGAGTTTCAACCTAAACAGTTTCTCTTCTTCTTTTCTATTTATTTAACATTATTTTGTTGTAGTTGCTGTTATTGTTGACAAAGCAGATGGTATGAAAAGTGTTTTTGTTCATCTCACTGCTGATGACGGAGCTCACCCTAATAATCCAAGACTTGGAACTGGGTGTTTCAATAAAGGGAACACAGTTTGAGGTATTTTCCATTCAAACCAGAATCAAAAGTTTTTAATTAACACCATCAGAAATTAATGGGCTAAATTCAGGACAGGGTTCCTACATACCCCACTACTGGGAACAAGACATGAAGAGGGCCCCATTGTGCATGTTTGTTTTGTAATGTATTTTTATTTACTCCCTGACGCCCAGGCCCAGCTGCACATTGCATGCAGAACCACAGGAGTGAAACCTGCCCAGGGCTGCTTCACTCCAGCAGTTTCATTTTGCTCACTGATTATTGTCCTGAGTCCTTTGTGATTGTAATTGGTTAGAAAGTTTGAAATTAGCAAGTCCTTGTCAGCCCTTGGAAGCTTTGAAATCTGGAGGCTTGATACAGCTATCAAGTCCACTGAAGCCTAATGGCTTGTTGGGCTAAGAGCCTCAGAGCCCCAAGCACTCTCCTTCTTCAGGCTTTGCCCCAATCAGCACCCACCACCTCTGCAGTTCCTGGCTTTGCAAGAGGGCTTTGTGTGAGGCCCTTTCTTTTCCATCACTGAAGCCTATTTGGGGATGAACAGATTGTGGACTTACTAATGGGGGTGGGGGAAATGAGAGCAAATGGGTAAAGAGTGAAGTAAAGGCTCAAAGGAATAGGAAGGATGGAAAGGGAAGAGAAAGCATAAAAGAAAAAGGAAGCGGGATATAGTAAGATGGAAGGAGCTTTGTGATGCTGGTTTCTGTGTAACTGGACGTGATGTCTCAGGATGGGACTCACTGACAGTTTAAATGGTCCCTGGGTCTTGTGTTTTGTTTTTGTTTTTTTTCTTTTTCAGAATTTTTGAAAGACTTGCCTACTTACTGTCAAAGGGAACCCGTATATATTTATAAAAGGGACCATAATCCACCTAACACCACTACCATGGCATTTTCTAACTACTAGGGATACAGTTACTTCCTTTATACATTAAAATAGAAGAATCAAGAGTTTATCAATTCTTCTGCGTAACCATAAAAATACCTGTTGTTTAATGCTCTGGCCCCAAACCAGAAGTCTCCAGAAACTCCTGCACTGTGTGGTGAATTTCAATATGAATTCACCTTCAACCATTGAACCTACAAGAACTTCTGGGCAGGGTTAGGTAAAGTAGATATTGTCAGCATTGATGAAATGTTTATAGTCTGAATAACTTCCTATAAGTCTTCTCATTTATATTGAAAGCCTTTAAGCTTTAATATAGTTAGGTGCAATCCTTAATCCCCCCCACCCCCATTTCTCCTCCACTGTAATACAAAACAAACAAAATACAAACCAATTACAATGAAACAGATATTATTGACATGAATTCAGAATGTGAAGAAATAGGCCCATTCATAACAAAATAATGCAAAACTGTATCACCATTTTTAGAAAAGTTCCCTAAAGCAGTTCACAGATTTCTTCCCTGAAACAGAAAGATCAATGCATATCAACTTCTAGAGGATAATTGTTGAATAAGTATCAGGGTTTTCATGAGAATTGCTAAGTGTTCAATCTTGACATCATAACCAGAGAATCAGGTGAGCCTATTAGCAAATCATCATTTTTCTGTTTCTAAGATGGACAATGTCAGGATTTACTGGTCCAAAGTTTTACCTCTTTTGGAGGAATCAGAGACCACCCTTTAGGGGCTGAGGGATTCTGTTGCACAGTATATTATGCCCAAGCCCCCAAAAGTCTTTATAGGTTATTCTAGAAAACTAGAGGTCCAGTGCACAAAAATTTGTGCACTCTGCGGGGGGGCGGGGGGATCCTCCAGCCCAGCCTGTGCCCTCTCACAGTGTGGGACCCCTTGGGGGATGTTCATCTGCTGGCTTAGGCCTGCTCCCTGGGCGATCGGGCCAAAATAGCAGTCAGACATCCCTCTGGCAGCCCAAGAGCCCTCGGGGGATGTCTACTTGCCAGCGGGAAGCAGGCCTAAGCTGCAGTTGGACATCCTTAGCACTGCTGAGGAGGCAGAAGAGGCTCCCACCAGCACCACTGTGCTGGCAGCTATGGCTGAGCAGAGCTCCCCTGTGGGAGCGCACTGACCACCAGGGGGCATCTCCTACATTGAGCATCTGCCCCCTGGTGGTCAGTGTGTGTCATAGTGACTAGTCATTCCCAGTTGCTCTGTTGTTAGGGTCAATTTGCATATCACTCTTCTATTATATAGGATAGAGGCCTGGTGCATAGGTGGGGGCCGGCTGGTTTGCCCAGAAAGGTGTCCCAGATCAGGGTGAAGGTCTCACTGGGGTTCCTGGCCAGCCTGGGTGAGGGGCTGAGGGCTGTTTACAGGCTGGTCAAGCCCCTCAGTGGGGACCTTCACCCCATTGGGTGTGGACAGGCTGGGTGAGGGGTTCATGGCTGTTTGTAGGCGGGCCACATCCCCTTCAGGGTGGTGGTCCCCATTGGGGTGCCTAGCCAGCCTGGGTGAGGGACTGAGGGTCATTTTCAGGCTGGCCACAGCCACGGGCTGGAAGCAGGTATCTGGAATTTATTTAACTCCTATAATTGAAACTTTGTTGCCTTGGTCCCTCTGGAAGCCTGGGTTGCCTCTGGCAACCCAGGTTCCCAGCCCCTCCTTGAGTGGAGGCCATTCCACCTGGAAGCAGTATCTGGGGTTTATTTATCTTCTATAATTGAAAATTTGCACCCTTGAGCAGAGCTCAGGGCTGGCCAGGACAGACAGGAAGCTTGGCTTCCTCCAGCTCCGGGGACAACACAAGCTTCCTATTCACTCCAGCTCCGTGACTGCAGCCATCTTTGTGACAGAGTGATGGTTAATTTCAATATTACCCTTTTATAGAGTGTTTCTCTGCATTCTACCCCAGGACCTTTTTCAATGCTGGGAGAGCTCAATAAATCTACCTCGGCTTAAGAAACAGGGATTGGCAGCTTAATGCCCTACAAGTAACTCAACCAAAGGAGGAATAGAGCTGGAGAAAACAATGTTCGAGCCTCTATTTATTTCAAATGGATACCTTGAGAGGCATTATGACAAATCTCAGAGATCCTAGTAGATTTGTGTTTCAGTTTCCAAATTGGTAGTTTCTTAGACAAATACTTATTGCCTTATCCTCTTCTCTGACTCATTTGCTCCTCTCTGTCACTCCTGCTTCTGAGATCACCTTCCAAATTGTTACCTGTACCGAAGTTCTTATCTCAGATTCTTTTCTTTGAAGCAAGCCAAAATTAGACGAGTACTCAGATTTGTTATTGTTGTTTTAAACAGTCAGTTTATAGCCTCTTCTTCTCTACTGTCTACCTGACACAATGAATTGTTATGTATGCTGCATAGGTTGGTCCAAAAGCTGGATAAAAGCCAAACTGCTTACATCAATAGATTGTTACATTTGGAGGGAGAGACATTGTTTTGTTTCTCTGTGGGCTTCTGTATCTACCACTTCCCCACCACACAGTGGGTGCTCAATTAATGTTTCTTACTATAAATGCTTAACTTATACCTATGACTTTTAATAGAAGAAATAAATATACTGTTGTGCTTTAATTATAAGATGTGTTATAACAAATTTGTTACAAATAATAAATTTATGATACATATGTATGTACGATTAACATTTTTTAAAAATTAAAACAAACACAAGATTTTTCTATAATGAAGTTAAACTCATACACCTATTTTTTTCCAACATGCTTTATTAAGTTGGAGAAAATGGGGACTGGACTGCCATCATTTGAAGTATTTAGTCAAATTCAACAGGTTTTCTTTTGTGTTTTTAAAAAACATCCTATCTAATAAAAGAGTAATATGCAAATTGGCCATCACAAGATGGCTTCCCCCATGTGGTCAAAGATGGCCACCTCAAGTTGGCCAGCAAGGGAGGGCAGTTGGGAGGGACACAAGCCTGCAGGGGAGGGCAGTTGGGGGGGGACCCAGGTCTCCAGGGGAGGACAGTTGGAGGGAACCAGGTTAGCAGAGGAGGACAGTTGGGAGGGACCCAGGCCTGCAGGGAAAGACAATTAGAGGGGACCCAGGTCTGCAGGAGGGGGCAGTTGAGGGGGATCCAGGCCTTCATAGGAGGGCAGTTAGGGGGGATCCAGGCCTAGTAGGGAGGGCAGTTGGGGGGGACCCAGGCCTACTGGGGAGGACAGTTGGGAGGGACCCAGGCCTGCAGGGAAAGGTGGTTGTGGGGGACCCAGGCCTACATGGGAGGACAGTTGGGGAGGGGACCATCCTGGCAGGGGGAGGGCAGTTAGGGGCAATCAGGCCAGCACAGGAGCAGTTAAGCATTGATCAGGCTGGCAGGGGAGTGGTTAGGGGCAATCGGCAGGCGAGAGGTCAGGAGCCAACAGTCCTGTATTGTGAAAGGGATTTCTGACTGCCCATTTAGGCCCGATTCTACGGTGGGATTGGACATCCCTCAAGGGGTCCTAGGTTGGAAAGGGTGCAGGTTTGGCTGAGGGACACCACCACCACCACCCCCACTCCCACTTTGTGCAGGAATTTCTTGCTCCGGACCTCTAATATGTTTATAAATTTCAGAGAGGGGGAGAGAGATAGAAACGTCAATGGTGAGAAAGAATTATTGTTTGGTTACCTTCTGCATACACCCTACTGAGGATCAAGTTCTCAATCTGAGCTTGTACTCTGACCTGGAATTGAACTGTGACCTCCTAGTACCTAAGTAGATGAAGAAAGTAAACTTATATGAAACATATTTTGATCTGACAGTACTGCAAGGTCACAAGTTTATCAGCATGTATCTAATCTCATAAAAGATTAATATTGAAATTGACCATTCTGTGGGATGCCTAAGCCACGCCCACCAGCCAATCAGAGCGGCTGTATGCACACTAAGAACGGAGGCCAGCAGTCACGGAGCTGGAGTAAACAGCAGGCTTCCCTTGCACCAGGAGTAAACTGTCTGCCAGCCAGCTGGGCTTCTCCAGGCTCAGGCAACATATTTGCAACATTATTTCAATTATAAAAGCCTTGGAGCTGAAGCAAACATCAGGCTTCCGTTGCACCAGCGATGGAGGAAACTGCCTGCCTAGGCAACATTCTTTCAATTATAGAAGCCACGGAGCTGAAGCAGACAGGAGGCTTCGTTACCTGCCTAGTCCTCATCTTAAAAGAACAGTGTATCAATTATAGAAGATAAATAAACCCCAGAAACCTGTTTCCAGCCAGCCTTGCTGGGACATTGGGTCAATGGGAGCTGTGGGTAGCCTGAAAGCCTGAAAACAGCCCTCAGGCCCTTACCCAAGCTGGCCACACCCCAATGGGGTGAGGGTCCCCACTGGGGAGCTTGGCCAGCCTACAAACAGCCATCAGCCCCTCACCCAGGCTGGCCAGGTACCCCAGTAAGGACCCAAAACCTGAAGAGGATGTGGGCAGGCTGAAAGCCTGAAAATGTTCCTCAGCCCCTCACCCAGGCTGACCACACCTCAGTGGGGTGAGGGTCCACACTGGGGGGCTTGGCCAGTCTGCAAACAGCCATCAGCCCCTCACCCAGGCTGACCAGACACACCAGCAGGTAGACATCCCCAGTGGGGTCCCAGACTGTGAGAGGGCACAGACCGGGCTGAGGGACCTCCCGAGTACACAAATTTTTGTGCACCAGGCCCCTAGTGTTCATATAGAATGCACTGGGATGCTAGTCCTAGTCATTAACAGCCATGTGCATAATATGAGATTTGGAACATGTGTTCACTGTTAGCATTAGGGCTGACATTTTATTTGTTTTTAGAGCCTATTCCCTTTGTCTTTCTGTCTCTTACCTGAATTGTTAAATTATCAGATAAATTTAATATAACTTTTAATCAAAAGTTTCTGTATTTTTATTTGCTTTGTTCCAGACTGTCTTTCTTACTTGTGTTGGTTTCTTGCAACAACCAGCTAGTTACATCACTGGAGGCTCTGGTTCCCTTCACTTTTCCTTTTGAGGTTACCTAGGTTCAGCTCACTTGTATCTGTATGGCTACCTTATCTGTCCTCCATGACTTTGCCTCTCAGAGTGTTGTAGTATTAGTACTACTAGTACCACCTGGGAACTTGTTGGAATTATAGTGAAAGAGAATATGCATTTTAATAAGATCTCAGATTATTTGTCCAGTCAGGAAAATGTCAGAAACATGTACATATCTCCATTTATGAACTTCCAACTGACAACCTTTTAAAAATATATATGTAAAGTATTTATATATCTACTAGAGACCCGGTGCATGAATTCATGCACTGGAGGTCTCCAGCTAGCCCACCCTGATCAGGCATTCCATTCAGGCCAGGCAGGCATGTGGGGGGACACGGGAGGTTAGCCGGCCAGCCTGCCACCCCATTGAGGTGTGTAGGGGCAATTGGGGCCAGGGCTGGCAGCAGGAGGGCCATGAGCAGTGGGCCAGTCGGTCCCACCCCCTGGTTGAACTCCTGATGGAACTCCCCGTCGAGGGGACAATTTGCATATTAGCTCTTTATTATATAAGATATGAAATATGGATATATATATATATATATATATATATATCAGCAAAAGTGTAGAATATATATATGCAAAAGTGCAGACAATATGTTGCCCCATTGAAAGCATTAATAGCTGTTGGAACATTAATTATTGCTGTGATAATGCTGCATAACAAGCAACCCCAAATTTAAGTGGCTTATAACTATGTTTTTTACTTATGGATCTGGGTAGCAACTAAGTACTTCTGTTTCAGAATATGTTTGGGTTCATATCTTCTCTGTATGCTTCTCATTCTGAGACCCAGGATGAAGGAACGAGAAGCCTGGGACAAAGTTTTCTTATTGCAAATTCTATGGCTGTGCCAGATCACACAGTCAAAATTAAATCTGCTCATGGCATGTCTGCTAACATTCTAATTCATCAAAGCAAGTTGCTTACCAAACTCAAAACCAAGAAACAGAGATACATATCCCAACCCTACATTAATACACACTGTATGAGAGTTACAGTAAAGGCAGATGGTAAAGTGTATGGATACACAGCTATATTATAGAGACAGTGTGAAGAATAAGTGAAAATCAATCCACCACATATAGCTTTAGTTTGGACTCAGAAACAAAATGACTTACGCAGTTGCATAAGCAATTTAAGAAGCCTGATATGGTGTAAGGGACTTTCTCTGTGAGTGTGCTAATAGCACATTTGCAATCACAGTATCTCTAACCACCCTCCAGAGGTCTTCTTTATAGATTACTTTTGAATTCCTCAATAATGATAACCACTGAATAGAGACTAAGATGTCAGAGACAACACACTCGGTTAGAAATGAGGAGCCTTGGGTTCTATTCAAACTCTAACTCTAAATAAGTGTGGCGTCTCACACAGTTCTAATGCTGCTGCTTAGTATTATCTCCAAAATAGGAATGTTCCTGTCCCAGCTATTTTATTTAGTTTTTTGTTATGAGAGCATACATGGGCATTGTAGTATATGTAGAATAAACTATAAGAGATTAAAATAACCCACAATCATCCAGATATAATCTCCTTTCAGACTTTGAGGATATACCTTTCTTGTCATTTTTTTCTCTGCCTTTTTTTAAAATACTGTGCACACTATTTTGTATCATACTTTATCTCTTCAGTTTATGTTATGAATAACATTATATAATGTTAAATGCTCTTTAACACCATTTTACTATTAGCTTCCAATGGTCTGCATTCACTATCCTATTTTGTGAAATTAAATGTTATGAAGGCTTTAAAAAGCAGAATATACTTTAAAAATAAAGATAGTATTATTATTATTATTATTATTATTATAGAATTTTAGAGACTGAATAAAAAAAGAAAAAATAACTAAAATTTCATAAAGACCTTCTCTGTGCCTGGAACTTTATTTAAGCCATTTCATTTAGTAATCTTTCAGCCCAATAAGCTATATAGCATGATAGTTCAATTCTGTGGGCTGTAGGCAGTGAAGTCTAACTACATAGCCACTTTATGACTTTGTGAAAGTTTATTATCTTCTCTTTGGTTCAGTTTCCACAACTTAAAATGGTAACAGTAAGTCCTGGCTGGTGTGTCTTGGTTGGTTGGAATGTTGTCCTGTGTACATGCCCAGGTGGTGAGTTTGATTCCAAATTGAGGTACATACATAAGGTAGGCGATTGATATCTCTCTCTCTCTCCCTCCCTCCTTTCATCTCTCTCTTAAAAAGCAATCCATGTTTCTCTCTCACATTTCTCTCTCACATTTCCCTCTTCCTTTCTCTCTCTCCCTCTCCCTTCTTTTCTTTCTAAAAGTCAATGAACACATTTCCTTGGGTGAGGATTTAAAAAATCATGATATATGACAACAATAAAAATAAATTGTAGTAAGGATTAAATGAGTGAATACATCCAATATTTTTAGAGCAGTATTAAGTACTCAGTAAACATTGGCTATTATTTTCTGCCTTTCAGTAACTCTACTAAAGTTCCACTTTTCCATGAATTCTTTCATTAAAATATAAATTCATTTTTATTTCAATTTATTTGGTTTAAAAGTGGGTTCTAAGAAGAAGTAACATAATATAAATGGGAAAGTTCTTTAAGCTTTTTAATTCCAGCTCCCCAAGCCTCCTAGTAATGTGGCTTCTGGAAATTTAGTTAAGATTCTCACAGTCACTTATGTTTTTATTTAAAATGGATATATACTAGCTATCCCAGTGTTAGTGCTTTTATGAGAATGCAAATAATATATATATAAAATATTAAAAAATAAAAAGAGATAATATATCTTTAGAGTCTGCTACCTTGCCTAGTCAATAAATGGCTTTTTAAATTTTAGACTTTTCTCCCTTCTATTGCTATGTCATTTTATTTGTTTTAACAACTAGTATCTTTGAGAAGAAAATCCACATACTTTTTCTGGTAGCACGGGCACTCACACATCAGTCCAAGACAATCAATAAATATCTGTAGGCTGTGGGGAGGCAGTGATGTTACATGGTGAGCTGGTGATAGTTTACCACCACTTTTCCTGACTCTATCAAGGCATATATTCTTTAGATCTATAAATTATTTGTTTGATTCAATAACAGTAATTATTATATAACAGACTTCTCCTTTTTAAAATATGTTTATTCAAATAAACAGAAAACATTTTTACAAAGCAGCCTTTACTCCCTTCTATATGAGCATATAGAATTACTGGATGAATGAAAAAGTGAATGAGTGAATAATTTAATGATTGACGATCTTGTTCACCTAACAGTTATTGAGCATTGGGTATAGCACTTGGACATCTATACTTAACCAAGTATGTCAGTACAGTTCTTCTTATCTTTTTTTGTTTGTAAAACTTTTGTGAAAGATTTAAGGTCACTACTAGCTAGATTTTAGAAGGAGTGAGACATAGAACAAATACTTTTAATGTAAAGTAGAATGAAAAAGTAGCTGTTAGAAAAGGATAAGCAAAATGCTATAGAAAAACCAAAGAAGCAGGTTGATTCTAAGGTGAATGAGAAGAAAACCTTTGGAAAAGAAGTCATCTTTCAAGTAGATGTTGGACAATGAGTGAGAATTTCACCTACTAGAAGAAAGGAATAAGGCAGTCTGGGCTGTGAAACATTAGGAGAACTAAGGCAGGGAGCCATGATAGAATCTGGTGTGTTTCAGAAATGGCAAGGAGACTAGTATGGCAAGGCATTATGGCATTGTGAGATTTAGTGGTGATCAGGTTGTACACTTTTCAAGAGCAGATGTCTCAGAATGGAGTTCTATTGGTTAGTTAATAGGAACCATTAACGGTAGCTTTTTCAGAAATAATGAATAGTGACATGCAATCTATATTTTTCAGAAGGCAGATAGTACATTATTTAACTTATGTGGACTCCATTGGTAATGAACCTTGGGTCAGTTAGAGAATCATGTAGTTCCAGAAAAAATAAAAATCATATCTTTGTAGGATAGACATTTTAGTCATTGAAAATGGCACTATATAAAAAATGGATGCAATACCAAAGTTACCTTTCTAAAACAAAATTTGGTCATATTATTGCTCAACTTGAAAATGTTTCCTCATTACTTATAAAATCTTCCACATAGAATAATTACAGTAGTTCAAATAAAATAAAATCTAAACTTTTTTGTATGTATTACAAAATCATTTATGATCAATCAACCTTTTGGTTTTCTCATCTTTGAGGTTATGATCCCTATATGCAGGTTTGGTGTAAGTAGTTCATATGAAGCACCTATGCATAATAGGCCCTCAGCTCATGGCAGCTATGATTATAATCACTGTATTTACTCATCTCTGCTTGTTTTTACCAACCCTCTCTATACTCCTACTACTATTTTTCAGATAAAGTTAATTGCTTTTTGTATTTTTATTGTGGATTATAATGATTAGGACATAGTAGGTACACACCAAATATATCTTTAATCAATTAATAAATTATGCTAACTTCCTAAGGTCACTCTTATGCTTATGCACTCTAGATAAATATAAGACTTTCTTCTTTGGCATTATATTTTAAATAACTCTCCATAATTGAGCCATTTAATGACAGAATTTCAGGAGGGTCTTTTGTTATTAAAAATCCCTCCTTTTGAAATTATGAACTCCATACAACTTAAAACTCATATATGAGAAATAACGATGTTGTAAAGTATATCTCAAGACTGCTGACTTTAGAATTATTCAATTCAAAACCTTAAAGAGATATTGTCTAAAATAATAGACAAGCTGCCCCCCATACCTTCAGTGTGGAGGTGAAGGAAATAATGACAAGATCTGCTCCCTGATCGGAGAGTTGGTTACAGCAATCATTATGGTCTTCCATTGCCCTAAAATTTATTCTCTCCTTAAGATAGCAGGCTTGTTTTGAATGAGTTTTTTTGTGTGCATTATCCAACTCTTATTTTAAAAAAAGAATAAGAACACAGTTTTCAGAGTGATGCTGATAATAGTTAATGATGCCAAGGCACCAATGAAGAGTATATTTTTTAAGTTGAATATGTTCTTATTTTTTTGGTTTGTTGATTTTAAAGCCAATCTAAACATATGAAGGGAAAAAATCAAATTTTGCCAATTTGAAAAGAACAAAAACAGCTAAAACCTCCTTTCAAAATTTCTAAGCCATTATGAGACTATTAGACAAAAGATTGTACATGAAAGAATTTTTTAAATCAGGTTGCTTTGCCTTTCTTTAGTCACTTCAAAAGTCTTTGTCAGATATGAAAAAGAAATATAATCAAAATGAAGAGTAAATATAATTAAAATGGTTCTTTGCCTTGACATATAAGCTTCTTATGGGCAAAAATCTGTATAAACTTAATACTATGAAACTTAGGTTTAAAAGAAGGAATAAGAGGAGTGGGCAGGGAGAGAAAAGGAGAGAGAAGAGAGAAAGAAGTTTGATTTTTATACAAGTATACATAGAAATTATTGTAAGTGAAATGACATTAAATCTTTAATTGCTTTTGACAAGAATATTTTATATCCATAATATTGTCTTGCCAGTAACTGGCGTACACCTAACACACAATATCATATTTTCAAGTTAATGGGATAGGCCACATTAGTTTGCTATAACCACAAGATTTCTGATAACAGAAATAATTAAGAATTTAATTGATTCATCATCAAGACCTAATCCTTACTGCACACCTACCTCAAATTCATTCTTTCACAGGTAGGATAGAATTGTAGTTGGAAGTTCACATTCTTGCATACTTAGCTGTGTGACTTTCATGAGCCTCTCTTATCTCCTGTGTAATGTGAAGACTTTGAAAGTCCTTAGTTCAGAGACTTGTGGGGAGTAACATACTTAACAGAATTCCTGGCACATAGGAAATGCTCACTGAATTTTAGATGTTGGTATAAATTTTATGTTACTTAGATATTAAAAATAAACTAGAGGCATGGTGCATGGATTTGTGCACTGGTGGGGCCCCTCAACCTGGCCTGCGCCCTCTCGCAATCTGGGACCCATTGGGAGATGTTGGACTGCTGGTTTCCCAATTCCCCCCGGCAGTCTGACATCCCCTGAGGGTTGTAGTAGGGTTCAAAGAGGCAGGCAGCCAGGGAGGAGCCCGAGCCCAGGCTGGGCACCATGCCGCTCCCACTCATCCTGGCCCCGCTGCTGTCACCATCACCTGATAAGCTCAATGAGTGGCGCTCTTGATGTGGGAGCACACTGACTACCAGGGGGCAGCTCCTGCGTTGAACATCTGGCCCCTGGTAGTCAGTGTGCCTCACAGCAACCAGTCAAATAGTCGACTGGTCACTTAGGGTTTTATATATATAGATATATTATCCGATAGAATTGTTATAGAGATGTAATAAGTTAATACATGTTATTATATGGAGGGACATCTAGAACTTCTAAAAGTTCAACAGCATATGTTAAATATCCTGCAAGCCCTGCCAAAAACAATGAGGATTCATGTTGCTCATTTCCCTGAAAAGAAATATAGTCCAAAGGGGGAGAGGGCATCATGTGTATTAAGAGATAAAAATCAGAAGAAATGAAGCTAACATTTATTAAGCATTGACACTCCACTGAGCTCTGATGTGGATTATCCCATTTAATCCTCACAACAATTACAGGAAATTGGTGTTATTGCTTCTGTTTTACACCGGAGGAAACTGAGGCATAGATATCAGTAAAGTGAAACACTACTGATTTCCAGGGTTAAACCCTTTTATCTGACTTCAAATCTGGAGCTTCTAACTACCATGTTATTCAAAACAGGCTCTGTGCAAACAAATATGTAACTGTTTAGAAGGGGATTGAGCACTGAGAGTGGTCTGTTGGGGAAGAGCTTCAGGGGAAGTAAGATGAACTCAGTCTTACAGGACCTAACTTCATCAGGTGGTGGAGTCTGACTCCTTCTGTTTGAATCCTGACTCCTCTTCTTACTGGCTATGTGATCTTGGGCAAATTCTTGAACTCTCTGTGCCAATGTTTTATCTATAAAATAAGAACACAACTAGAGTTGTTGTGAAGACTTAATAAGTAAATATGTGTGATTCCAGTAGTGCTAGGACATCTAGGACCTCAGTAAATGTTACCTGATGTTAATATTGTTGTAGTTGCTGTTGGTGTTATATTTAGTGATGCCAATACTTTGAAATCTTTGTTTCCTCATGCGTTAGCATTTGAAATGCCAGGAGAATCTAGTATTTCAAAGGAGTAAGTATTAGAAGACTTAAAGTATGCTTTTTATGTTCAGACCAAGACTATACTTCAGCCTAACAGGATAGGAGGGGAAAGCACACGATGTCAGAGGATTCCTTTGTATATTTGGGTGAAAGAAACTCAGTAAGATAGTATGTTTGCTACCTTCACGTGTTTTTCTTTGTTCTGTGGCAGATATTCTCAACCTTCTCATGAAAATAATATCAAGTAAGAAACTAGTGTCATTTTTACTTTTTTGTGGACATAAGCAGGTTGTTTTTAAATATACACAGAGAGCCTTTAAAACAGAATCTTGGGAATGCCAAGCCACAGCTCACCCTGTCACGTACAGTCCATTTCATTAAAGAAACAGTAATGTGCTTAGCAGCTAATGTTTAGAAATGCAAAAAAAAAAAAAAAAGTACAGTAACCTTATTCGTGAGATGAATACGATAATGTTCATTGACAGGGGAACTACAAGGAGCAGTTATCCTGAGCTGTGTCTTTCAGACAGTACTGTCAGTTTTTCCACTTTGATGAGTACAGCTGGGCTTGCAATGCAAGGGCAAGAAATGCCACTGTGACTGGAAGACCAGGCCCATGGCTACCATCTTTGCTGTACCAAAGGAACAGTGTCTGTCATAGAAAGATGGGTTTCAAAAACATTTATAATAAATGATTACTGGCAGCACTTAACTGGTCTTGCTGTCTGCTGGCCACCCCAGCAGAGGCACTTTATCAGACATTCTTTTTCTCCTACTCTTTTAAGAGGTCCTTTGAAGCCAGAAAACTCTACCAGACCACCCATATTTTTGACCTGTGTGTGTTTATGCATGTATGTGTTTAGACATACATCACACTTGGAATATTTCAAAATGTTGGATATTACGCCTCAAATGACATTTTATAAATCAAATGGCATTTCTAATATTTACTACTTTATGGAAAGAAAATCAGTTATAACTGTGGCTTTTTTATTTTTGCCTACCTGTTTCCTTTCCTTCCTTATTATTTTTCTCTTTCTTTCTCTTCCTCCTTATACACAGAGTAAAGCTTAATTTTAGCACTTACAAGATAATTAGAGTTATAGTTATTAACTTTATTTTGTGGTACTCATTCACCTTAGTCTACACCTGTTTTTACTCACTTAGTATTGGATTTTTTTAAATATGTAAATCTTTGAGCTAGAAGTTAATAATTAAAAATAGAACAAGGTACCACATGTTCATTCCTCTCCTTGCTTGCTTTCTTTCCCTTTTCAAAATGCTCAAATACAAACTTTATTGCATGGAAGTACAGTACCTCTTTACATACACATCGAAACTACTTTGTGTGTGAGCTATAAAACAAGTAGAATTAAAACGTGTCTAAGGCCCCAAAGCTGTTCTTCACAAAAGAACCTTTCTTGCCTGACTTAGAAAGTGTTTTGAACGGTGCATAACTAAGTAGAATAACTAAACAATTGCTTTTGAGCATCTGAAGCTTGCCCATTAAGATTTCTATAGCCTTTTCTTTTGCTTTTTGTCATTTAAGAAGTGATTCATGTTCAGTATATGAAAGTTCAGGGCTCAGGCCCTTGAGCTTTTAGTGGAAGGGTCTCCATGAATCTAATAAATAAAACAAATAAATGTAAGAACTGGGGGCGGTTGAACATGTAAGTTTATGCACCAAAATATTCCTTTCTGGAGAAAAATAAAGGTATCTCTTGCATGCTTTTGTTTCCTAAATTCATACAGAAATACACCCTAGTTTTCTTTGAAAAGATACACAAAAGTCAAATTAATTGCAAACAACTGATTCAAATTTCAGAGAATAACCTCAATACTTTTCAGACAGAAAAATCATTACATACTAATAAGGATGGATTGTGAATATATATCATCTAAGCAAAAGCATAGCCAAGTGCTTTAATAATGCTTAATTTTAGGTGTTGCACTGGTGAGATATTTTCTATACAAAAGAAAAAAAAAGGACCAAAGTATATGAAGCTTCAGGATGTTTGCCTGAGTTAGAATTATAATGCCGTGGACATTTTTGCATTTCATGGCTTTTATGAAACTTGACTACTGATCCTCTGTCATTTAAATCAGTAGAGAACATGGATTTACCTCCACTTTACCCTTTGTTCCCTCTTTTTGTGATAACATTTATGAGATATGATGATGGCAAAGTGTTTCTACTTAGAATGGTCTCAGACTGTCCCTTGGCAGCCTAAATCTTCTGCCTCATTCACTGATCAGTTAAATAGTCAAGGTTATTATTATTATAACTAGGGGCCCGGTGCACAAAAATTTGTGCACTCGGGGTGGAGGGAGTCCCTCATCCCGGCCTGCCCCCTCTCACAGTCTGGG